>CM067530.1:2922500-2930000 GCA_034509925.1 Hirudinaria manillensis | reverse complement strand
AAAGCGAGATAAATAAGACAGTCGTCGTCCCAGAGCGGGGTTTGAACACCAGAGCCACGGATTGGGAGGGACCAGGCCCGCGGTCCTGTCTCAGGGGGCCTTGGCTTCGTCCCTCTGTGCAAATCGGTCCGATGGATGTTAGCGTTGGTTGTTTTAGGGTTTAATGCCGTTGCTAAGAGTTTGAACAGAAACTTAAAAAGTTATAAAATGCTTTTTTTCAAAGCGGTAGTGTTTTGAAAGAGAATAAAAACACATCATTGAAAGATGACGATGATGATGATGATGATGATTATGATAATGATGATGATATGGTAAAATAATATAATTAAAATATAATTAACCAATAAATTGATAATAACAAGTGACAATGGTTTATTAAAATCCATTGCCTAATCAATTAATTCTAAATAATGCAATAATAATAATAATAAGACAATTATGATATTAATATATTAATACACTTATTATATTATTATATTATACATTATTATTATTATTATTATTATTATTATTATTATTATTATTATTATTATTATTATTATTATTATTATTATTATTATTATTATTATTATTATTATTGAAATCATTACTTCTGTCAGTTGTGAGTGACAGATTTTATCAAAAATAATTAAACCACGTCATCGTCAATATGACTCGTCAAATAAATAGCAGTCGAGAGGAGAAATTTGGAAATTTTTTGAAGCACCATGACAACCGCAATGATGACGACGATGACAACGACGATGATGATGGTGATGACGATGATGATGACGATGATGACCATGATAGTGATGATGAAGATGACGATGACGACGACGATGGCTGCGGTGGAACCGATCCAAGAGAAATATCGAGATCCGAAATCGCATCCCGGTCTCCGAATGAGACTTCCATTGAAATTCCATCTCAAGATGGATGTTCCGAGAGTCCATGAGAGGAGGAACGATGACGTCATATCTGAGTCTCTTCATCTCTGCATTCCATCCATCAATACGATCAACTCTTCCACTCTTAGGAGTTTAGAGTCGTCTTTTCTCTACATTCAGTCTCTCAGTTCTCTTTTATTTTTAGGGGGACCCCAGTCCCTGCACCTTTTACCCTTCTGACCTTTCAGAATAACTACCATCTTACCGTACCCCTTTTGTCACCCAGTTCGGCCTCGTCCTTCATGACTGACCCGCATCGATGCGAGAGTTGAACCCGAAAGCTCTGAGTTAATAGAACGATCGCTCTCTCGACACGATGGATTAAGCGCTACAGCATCTTTTAATGACGTCATTAAGACACGTAAGCGATTCCGTCGAGTGCGGCACCCTGGAAATGCAGTCCCCTGCCACAATAAGGACGACGACGACGATGACGACGACAATCGAAAAAATGTTCTCGCCAGGAGATCATGAATAATCCAGTAGGGCATGAATTGCTTGAGGAATGCACAATAACTTAAGCGATTGTAAACTGAATTGATTGTCCATTCACTCCATTCAACCGTAGAACTCCTGATGCAGTACATCCATGCATCTGTACTTTCATGGTTTCATGAATCGCATAAACTTAAAGAGGTTTAAAAATTGAATTTTGCATTAATTCAGAAAATTGATTCATCGTAATCCATTCATCTGATTATTACCATCTGCATGCACGGCATGCATGGATGAATTATCCATTCATCCGAGAATGAAACTAAATTATTATCCTACTGAAAGAATATATTTGAAATATTATTTTTTTTAAACTCCCAATTTTCCAAGAAATGTCTGTATTTATATTTTTATCTTTTTTTTTATTTCTGAGAATTTCACAGAAAACAGGAAAACATTTGACAAGATTCCTCTTAAACGTGACGCTGAGGTGGAGTGAATTGTTAAGTTTTGAGAAGTGGACGATAATAGAGCATCATCGTCATCTGCATCAACACCTTCATCTTCGTAGTTATCGTTATTGTCACCATCACGATCTCCCCTTCTTCCTCCTCTTCCTCCTCCTCCTCCTCCTCCTCCTCCACCTCATCATCATCATCGTCGTCGTCATCGTCGTCATCATCGTCATCAACGACGACACAACAACAATTTGGTCATAAAAGGACAATTTTAATAACAGCCTGGCTGTAATGTCTAGGCGAGAGTAATAGCACAGAATAATATCATCATCATCATCATCATCATCGTCGTCGTCGTCGTCGTCGTCATCAGCATTATATCATCGTAGGCACAATCAGCAAGAATAACAATTATAATTGTTATATTATCGACAAGACGATAATATTATTATTAACAACAATGACAATATCATTATCATTAATAATATTATTTTCATAATATTATACAATAATAATAATAATAACGATATTATATTATTATTTTTTGTGATAATAATAATAATATTATGTTATTATTAATATTATTATTATTAAATTAATTATATTATATATGTTTTATTGTTATCATTATATAATAATAATAATAATAATAATAATAATAATAATAATAATAATAATAATAATAATAATAATATCATTATTATTACACTCGTCATTACTAATTATAGGCGCACAAAAAAATAATTTCTTGTCGATGTCAGTGCAGCTTGTGTTTTGCTTTCGTGTCGTAAATTCACATCGATGTTATTAGCGCTTGTCTGTCTGTCTGGCGCATCTGCTTTCCGTCTCGCGTTCTTGTTGTTGTTGTTATTGTTGTTGTTACTGTTGGTGTTATGGTTGTTGTTGCTGCTGATGCAGTTGCTGATGGCACTGGTGATGTTGGTGATGATGATTGTGATGACGACGATGACGATGGCGATGATGACGATGATGATGATGATGAACATGCTCGTGCTCTGGATCAGTCAGTCCATGCACCAATCCATCATAACAGACCCTCAGGTTCATCTTAGGACAGCCTGGCATACAACTCTATCGCTGTGTAGAGCCTTCGGCATAGAGCTGGACCTTACCTTAGCCCTCTTCTTCCTCCTCTTCCTCGTCTTCTTCTTCATCGTCACTGTCGTGGCATCATCATCATCATCATCATCATTATCGTCGCGTTGGGGACCGAGGGGGAATCCAATCTAGAAACTCTTAAATTACCCCTTGCCGATATTGTTGTCGTTTTTCTTGCTGCCATGGTTACCGCTTTGGTGACATCTGTTCGTTTCGCTCGCATGCCAAAGACTTGGCAAACATATGGAATCTTCGCGGTGACCATGATGACGACGACGACGATGAGGACGACGACGACGACGACGATGAGGACGACGACGTTGTCGATGCTGAGGATTATGGTGACGATAGCGTTGACGAGCGGCACGCATCAGAGACAAATGATCGATTCCCATCAGTTCGATTAGAAATGTTGACGGATTCGTGTCAGTGGGAAACAGAGGCCCCCTGCTGGAAAGTACAATTAGATTTCTTAACCCCTCCTCCACGCTCTTCTGATTGGATGTGTTCGAAAATTGAGGTCATGTCACAGGCCAGGCAATACCTCTCCTTCTGGGTCGGAAGGGGCCAGAATAAAAACGGAACTTAATTGCTCGCCTCTCATTGGTTACTACAATGGACCGGAAGTCACGTGTTTCAATCTGCCAACCAATGGCCGCGGACGGCTTTTAATGACCGTTTTCAAACGTGAAACTTCGTTGCGCGCGAAATTCCCTTCCGTGAAAGGATCGTCTGCTTGTTTTGGTCGATGTTCTTGTCAGTGCCATCCGCAGACGGAGGTGGTACGTGGCTGTTGGGGCATCGCTGGGGGCGTGCCCTCGTCTGCCGTTCTGCTTTCCTATTGGATGATAGGTTTTCAAGTTGAGCTTTTAACGATAGCAGTGTGTCGACAGATGCACAGATAAATAGACCGGCAGAAAAACAAATAAACAAATGGATAGATAAGCGGGAAGATGGACGGACGGACGAACGGGTGGATGGATGGATGGATGGATGGATGGATGGATGGATGGATGGATGGATGGATGGATGGATGGATGGATGGATGGATGGATGGATGGATGGATGGATGGATGGATGGATGGATGGATGGATGGATGGATGGATGGATGGATGGATGGATGGATGGATGGATGGATGGATGGATGGATGGATGCATGGATGGATGCATGGATGAATGGATGCATGGATGGACGGATGGACGGATAGATGGAAGTATGTCTTACTCCAATCTTTCTAGGTAAATGAATGAACGAGAGAATCCACTCTCCAGTCACCATGGCAACCTGGAACTCTGTAACTTGGCATGTCACCCGACGAGACGACAAACGTCTTGAGAATGCAGGATGCATTGGAGGCGATAATTGGATTTATATTTGCACGATAATTGCATTTACACTTTTCCTCAGCTATTTCTTCTATGTTCTGTTTTATTTTATTTATTTTTTATTATTGTTTTTGTTCAATTTCATTAAAAAAACGAAGCTTTTTTCCGGATGGAAGAGCACGGACCCTTGAAACATCGGTTGGAGGGGGGCTGAGAATAACTTAACAAATTAACTGATGAATAATTGGATGAAAATATTTTTTAAAAAACACTTAAATGATTAACAAAAACAAATAAAATGAATAAAAGATTATAGAAAAAAAAAACGCACCGAACCGCATAAAAAAGCCGACCGCGTAAACAAATTGTAAACTTAACAACACGCGATCAAACAACTCACATTCGGTCCACGTTTTAAAATTCATGCCGCGTTCATACCTGTCCGTCCAATCACTTCTCTTTAACCCACGTTTAACTTGTGCTCCACTGGCCATCGTCGTCTTCGTCGTCATCGTCATCATCATCATCATCATCATCGCATTCGTCGTCGTCGTCACCTGGTGTCCATGGAAGCCATTAAATCCTTGATGATCGTCGAGAGACGTCTGCTGGTAATTTTCAGATGATATTCTCCATCAGGTTTCTCGCGTTGCTGAAAGTGGCACGACGATGATGATAATGATTACCACGGTTGCGATGATAACGACGACGAAGATGATGATGATGATGATGATGACAGTGAAGATGACGACGACGACGACGACACGGCCACTTGACTCGTCGAGAGCAGAAGCCAAGATGGCTGCTGTTGACAGGCGCACGTCATCTTCTGAGACGTTCAATAATTTCAGAACAAGACACCCTCCATTATCCATCTGCAGATGCAGATCCCATCTCTATGGAGCATCATCATCATCACCATCCCTGTCATCATCATCATTATCACCTTCATGGTCTCTATATCTCTATATATCATCGTCGTCGTCGTCATCATCATCATCATCATCGTCATCATCATCATGGCCTGCAAGCAGGAAGAAGGAAAATCAAGAACCTCATTCAGAATCGGATGCCTCTTCTTACCCTTTCCTTCTCCTTGTATTCTTTCTTCCCTTCGAGTCGTCTGCTGTCGGTGGCGACGCGTCCACTTCTTGTTGGTATTCACGAGTAGTTGCTTCATCTTCTCTCTTAATTATCGTCTGCCGGAGTAGGGTAATCGTCGTAGTCGTCGTCATCGACAAGGTCTTCTATCCACCGTCATCGTCATCATCATCGTCGTCGTCGTCGTTGTCGTCGTCGATGTCTTTATGCAAATGTTTGATTCTCTCCTGCAGACTTTAAAAATAATTTAAACCTCCACGGGTGGTAATTCGATTTCCAGAGAAGAAGTTCAAGCTTTACGAAAAAAAATAAATAATTGAAGCCTCCAAACTTTCGCAACGTCTAAAGAACGAAGGAAAAACAGAAAACGAAAGTGAAAGCGAAAGTGATAGTGAACGAAAGGAGAAAAAAAAACCTATGGCGTTGTTGATGATGACGATAGGTATGCTCCAGTTAATTAGCGCCTAGGAAATAGCTGGTCATTTCGCATGAGCTTTGGAAGATCCCCTTCCTGTTATCATTAACATCGTCGTCGTCGTCATTATCATCGTCAGCAGCGTCGTCGTCATTGTCATCGTCATCATCGCCATCGTTGTCGTCAAAATTATCATTTCAGTTGTCATTCTCAGGAAGAAACTAGTTTGTCGCAATCCCATTCATAAGTCCTGTCACAAAAAGGTGACGTTTTTCTCGGTGGTTGTCATCAATATCAACGTCATCGTCATCATTCCTCATCATTATCCTCGTCGTCGTCATCATCATCATCAACAACGACAACAACTTTCTCATGTCCATTCTCGTCGCCATCTTCGTGACGTCATAACGTCATTTCGGAAAGTGTTGTTGAAACGCAACAGAGGCCAACTATTCCGGGGTTGACCTGGAGCAGCCAATAAGGACAGCTCTTTTCGATCGACCTTTCATGGGCAGCCAATCATGTCACGCTGACCGCCCTTAATGGGTCGTTAACTGACCAGCCAATGACAAAAAAGGAGGTCATGCTACGTCATCGCGCTCTTGATGGCAGTTGGTCGATTAGCCGTGACGTCATATTTGTCTGATGGATAGGGACGAGGTGCATGTATCCGTACTTGTATCCGTAATTGTACCTGTACTTATGCCTGTACTTGCACTTGTACTTGAGTCTAACTAAAATAGCGGTTAAATGAAGTAATTAAATTAAAATAAATGAATTTAAAATAAATATAACATAAAATTGGCAGGAAATATTTGATAATGTAAAACGTCGAAAGGAAATGTTATACAAGATAAGCTTGATCTCTGCTCCTTGTGATTGAAAATCCAGTATTTGATTTCACGTCTTATGATGAAAGACAAATAATGTTGACATTATTGGATCACTTTCTTCAGCCAATGAGAAACAGGGGGCTATCTGTGTGCCCGTCTGTCCGAAAAGGATTGAAAGAGATATAACCATTAGTCTGGAAAGTAACCAGCGTGCACACGAAGGCACCCCGTCATTGATTGGATTGTTTCTTTCCGGAGGCGTGGCTAGAGCCCGTAAGCAAGAAATCTCATTGGCCAGCCTCATCAACGGAGCTCGAATAAAAGAAGGGGGAAACTTTGAATCTTTCATTTCCCGTTTGAGACGTAATGTCGTTGAGCTCGTCTGTGTGACTGTGTGCGTGCGTGCGTGTGTCTGTGTTTTTGTGGGAGAAACGTGCGTGTATTTGTGTGCATGCATTCTGGTCGAAAGAAATTGGAAATTTGAGATTTGGCAATTTTAGAAATTGGAATTTCCAGGAGGCGGAATCGGTTTCGGTGCGAAGTATTTTCTCCGTTATGATATACCTGTAAGTGGCTCAGTACGTATTTCTCTATGTTCCAGTACAACGGATGTGGAGCATGCTTTGCACCGGATGCAACAAAACTTTCTCTTAAGAGAAAATACATCCTGAAAGTAATCTTCACATTTGAACTAAGAGCGGCCATTTCAAAAAAGACAAAAAGACAGGCTATCACCATCATCATCATTTCATCGTAAGCAGCGTCATCATCATCAACGTCGTCGTCGTCGTCGTCATCATCATCATTGCAGCGACTGTTCAGCCGACTATTCATTAAGTCGTCCAATTAGATATTCCAATAATCGTTTCGTGACGTCACTTCCACG
>CM067530.1:2635000-2920000 GCA_034509925.1 Hirudinaria manillensis | reverse complement strand
TCATCATCATCATCTTCATCATCGTCGTCGTCATCGTCATCATCATCATCGTCATCATCATCATCATCATCATCGTCATCGCCATCATAACCACCATCGCATATGCTCTCCTCCAGCAGCAACATCATTAGTGATGTCATTATCAACGTCAAAGTTATTATTTTTCCATTTAGTTATTGATGCTGAGACGAGACCTAATCATGTCCATTACTTCGGTCATCGTCGTCGTCGTCGTCGTCATCATCATTATTATCATCATTATTGTCATCATTATTATCATCATTATTGTCATCATTATTATCATTAACATTATTGTCATCATTATCGCCGTCACCATCGTCATCGTCGTCGTCGTCATCGTCTATCATCACATAGACCATTAGCAGATAAACAGGATACCATTGTCCTTATCAACAAATCGAACGACTCAATGATTTGTTGAAAGTCGACTGAGGATCTTCTTTTTCTTAATTTGACTCGAAGAGGCACTTCTATGTTTTCAAAACTGCTTTTTAAGATATCATAAGTTGGGGATAATAATAATAATAATAATAATAATAATAATAATAATAATAATAATAATAATAATAATAATAATAATAATAATATTAATAATAATAATAATAATAATAATAATAATAATAACAATAATAATAATAATAATAATAATAATAATAATAATAATAATATTAATAATAATAATAATAATAATATTAATAATAATAACAATAATAATAACATTAATAATCATAATAATGATAACAATAATGATAGGAAATGCTGCCAGCAATAAATAATTCAGAGAAATGAATGTTGCACTCCTTCCATTCCTTTATCTTTTATTTCTCAGGTCATAAATCTAACTGGTTTTATTTTATTTTTTTTGGTCGAAGGAGAAGAAAAAACTTATTTCTTTCTTTCTCAAGTCTACATTCTCGGTTCGTTTAAATATTTTTCTTTTTCGAAGACGAAAGTACTTTCTGATGTACTTGCACTCTCTGATGCACTTGCACCTGTACTTGTACAAAGTACTTGTACGTGTCGAGGTGCCTGAAGCTTTTGTTTTGTTGATTACTTGTACTGGTACTGGTGCGTTTCTGTATCTTTGAACTTTTCTAACACGATGAAAAGCAAAACCTGACGGTCTTTATAAATACCTGGCAATACCCAATAATAATAAAACAAAGCGCACGCACACACACACACACACACACACACACACACACACACACACACACACACACACACACACACACACACAGAGTCACCAAGCAGTACACAAGAGCAGTCCCAGAGGTGCACGGGCACAAATTTTATTCTCGCTACAGCATAAATCACGACAACTTGTCGTTTCGGACATTTTCATTCATCCTCCATTCAGCTTATCCACCAATCCATCAGTCCATCGATCTTCGCACTCCAAATTCATTCATTTATTCATTCATTCATTCATTCATTCATTCATTTATTCAGCCACTCAATCAATCTTTCACTTATACGATTAATCGTAATTTCAATGATAATATAATTTTATAATAATTAATTTATTCATCATTCATTCCATTCATCCAAACGTCCATCTATCCGTACGTCCGTCCATCAATCCGTCCATCCATCCACCCATCCATCCCCCATGACGGGTCACCTCTCAAATTTAAGTGCAAACGGCTTCACCTCCTCCTCCTCCTCCTCCCCCATCCATTCATCAGTGCATTAATTCACTCGGAGGCCGATGAATTCCTCCCGTGAATTATGAAAAGTACGTCAACTGCTTCCGGTGCGTTCGTGACGTCATCGATTTTGTGACCGAAAATCTTGCTCGTTGAAATGCCATCATCATACAACGATGACGTTATTCCGACAGAATTCAAATAATAATAATAATAATAACAATAATAATAATAATAACAATAATATTAGTATTAATGATAATAATAACAACATCAACAACAACAACAACAACAATAACAATAATAATAATAATAATATTAATGATAATGATAATAATAATAACAATAATAATAATAATAATATGCATGAATAATACATTATCATCCATCAGCATGTTATTATATTATATATATACTTATTATTATTGTTATTTTATTATTATTATTATTATTATTATTATTATTATTATTATTATTATTATTATTATTATTATTATTATTATTATTATTATTATTATTATTATTATTATTATTATTACCCTGTCTACAGATGTCAGTGCCGAAGATACAGGTAACTACACCTGTGAGGTGAGAGGCACTCACTCGGTCGTCATCGTCAGCGTCGTCCACCAGCTCTTCGTCAGAGGTAGGCGTGAATGTCATTAGCATGTCATTAGCATTGCATTATCATCTCATCATAATAATTTATTTAAAATCCGTGTCTTCCTGTCCTCGCGGCCTCATTAACTGTTGTTTCATCATTGAGAACCATCGAATTGGACATATCATTATAATGGTGACGACGACGACGATGACGACGACGATGACGACGACGATGACGACGATGATGATGACGATGATGATGATAATGATAATGATAGAATGTCACGAGAGGTGAGCAGACGTTTAAAGACTACCGGATCGAATGCGATTCATTCCCGCCATTAATCACACTTAACAGGAGTTACCATGGAAACAAATCCAATTTGTGTCCACGTGTGGCCTGTCAGAAGAAACGTTTCAAACGTCCTTTCATCTCGATCTCATTACCACTGCTGTCCGGATAATCGTCATCATCATCATCATCATCGTCATCATTATCGTCATCATCATCATCGTCATCATTATCGTCCACAGCATCAACAACCACAGCGTCATTATCATCTTCAATTCATCTTATTCACTCTAGTCCAATCCAAGATTATCATCACTATCATTATCATCACCGCAGTCGTAATCAACATTACCATCACTATCACCTCCACCAACGTCATCATCATCATCATCATCATCATCATCATCATCATCAACATCAACATCATCATCATCATCATCATCATCATCATCAACATCAACATCATAATCTTTCTTAATCCCATAGGATCGTATACCGTGTATCTACATTTACTCATGGTAAATCTCCTTACAGACGAACACACTTACAGGCACAGGCAACAACAGACACAAACACACACACACACACACACGGATGAGCTCATTGTCACAAGAGCGCACGCGCACTCGACTCTGCTGGAATTGTCATGGAGACGCTTCCCGGCATCAATTGGCAATTCACTCGTCCATTCATGGAATTAATTAACACAATTTTAATCCCCAAATTCATCGCCCCGCATTTACAGGGGTCGTCATCATCACAGTCACCATCGTCGTCATCGTCATCATCATTATATTCATCATCGTCGTCATCATCATCTGGACCCCGCTTTTGACCTTCAGCCCAGGTGGACAACGTCACTCTGATGGTGAAACCAAGTTTCGTAGGCAGGAAGAGAACTGACGCACCGGAAGTCGCCGAGGAGAAGAGGTTGACCTCCGTGGTCAGGTTCCTCGAAGGTCATCCTCAGCCAATCAGGTGCATCGTCCACGGCGGTACCCCCGTGCCCTCCGTGACCTTGTACATGGATCGGAAGGACATTACCGGTTTATTTCAGGTTAGTGGTCGATCGAGATGGTTGGTACTGGATGGACGGATGAATAAATGGATGGATGGATGGACGGACGAGCGGCCGGCCGGCGGACGGATGGATAAATGCACGGATGGACTGTTGATTAACCGGATCCGATCGATTTCCGTGACTGATTGAAGGAATGATTTATTGATTGATTCGTGTTTCCTGTTGACTGATCACCTGACGGAGAAAATGATTCATTTGCTGCCGAACATTCGTCTTAATTGAAAGTCGTGATTGATTTCCATGACCGCCTGATTGGTCAATTTGAAACCAACGTAACGAAAACCAAGAGTTGATTGGCTGTTGATTCATGGTTGTAATTGGTGACCGATTTTGTGATTGGTTTGTTGGTAATTGAATGATCGATGACTATATGGTTTCAATAGTATGAAATATCGATTATAGGGATGAATGACATAGAATCAAACCATAAAGTGTAATTGTTAAATCATAAATAATGAAAAATATTTCTTTAAATACTTGATTTTACTTGGAATATAAAAATATTGTAAGTAATTCTTCCATTCAAATTGATTTGAAGCATTTAAAAGAATTAAATTTCTAGTTTCGAACTAATACAGGAAGGCAACGAACACGAAAAGCATTTGTCATCCACTTATTACAAATGCTATCGAACACGTCCAATTAGTCAATCAACTAATTAATCAAGCGACCAATTAACTAATTGCTTCGGCGATTCATCGTTTAGCTCAAATAATAAACCCGGTCATTCCAGCTCTCATCGAGCGTCCACGTAACCGGACGGAAAGGCCTGCGTCGAATCCAGCACAAGATGGAGAGGTTCAACCACCTGTTCAGTGTCAGCCACGACGACGATGGATCGATCCTCAAGTGCGTGGCATCCGTGCCTGGCCTCCTGCCGGTCCACTATGCCATCAAACTCGAAGTCGATTGTGAGTGGGGTTACGGGCTAACAACATACACACATCCTCCCCGAGCAGTCCTTCGGGATAAGTGTTGGATAAGTGACAGGCAAAAGGCAACTAATAGGCAGGGGTCTTTAGGGTACCTAACCCATTCAGACCCTACTCCAATCCTACCCTACTTCTTGACTCTGGAAATCCATGAGAAACCGATAAACCTTGTGTCTGTGAGTTGCCTTCTGCCTGTCACTTATCCAGGTACTTATCCATGAATATATGAAGAGGAGTGTGGTGTAATGTGGGGTCGTTGCAAGGTTTTAGATGAGCTGACCTGTTTATTGTCAGGAATAAACATTATTTTAAAAGTTTGATAGACTGGACGAGGCTGAATTGGACTTGGTGACCTAGATTGGGTAAGGTGACCTAGCTTTTTTTGGGTCGGGGCGAGATGTGAATGGTTGGACAAAAAGGCGCGAGTGTGGAGAACACTCGTCAGAGTTGGTTGATTGTGAAATGGCTGCTTGTTGTTGTTGTTGTTTGGCTGTTCAACCGGCCTCTCTCTTTCTCTATATGGACCAAACATGATCTACGATGTAGTGTTGAAATTCTATTTCTCTCTCTCTCTCTTTCTCTCTGGGTCGATGGACCAATGCCTCCGACAATTTCGATGGTGGTGGTGGCGGCGACGACGATGATGATGGCGATGATGAGTCCTGGAGATGAAAACGCGCGAGGATGACGACAACGATGACGACGCCCACCAATAATAAACATGTCCGTCGCCCGACCTTTCGAAGCGTTAGGAAACGCGGCCGTTTTAAATCAAAACCAATTTGGAACGTCCGCCAAATAAGGGGAGTGACGCACGCTACTCTTCAACTGCATCCCTGCACCTCCGGTGCGTGCCTTTCCGCCCGGGCCAGCCATGTAGGGGGGTTGGAGCTGAGATGGTCAGGGCACCAGTGATAGATGGCCGGGATTGCTGGATGAGATGGATGGGAAGTGTTTTAAGACAATCTGACATCAGATTCATAGAATTGAATTTAGATTAATGCAGCCCCTAACGTTCATTTCCATGCCATCTCTATATCAGCCTCGATCCGCTAACCGGTCAAACTTCAGAGCACGTTATCTGCCCCCGTTGCTAATGGCAACGTCGTATCCAAGGTGACGAAGGAGACGGCGATCTGTCGACGTCATGGCGGAGTTGACTGATTATAGCCAGACAGGGATCATGTGGCCATTTGTTCGGGATCCATCATACAATCATGTGGACAGCCCTTAAGTTTTTTAAGTCCTATGCAATTACATATAAGATGTATAGTGCATACATATACATATATATATAAATATATATTTACATATACATTTTGTGTATGTTACATGTTTGATATTAGTGTTGTATTAATTTTATTGATGGATATAATGTGTAAGAGCACTGCTTAGTATTGAAAAGTCTGGCATTATCAACGCGGCCATGAGAGACCCCATGTTCTTTGAAGTTTTGTTTTTTGCCTTTTTGAAGGGTTCACTGTCAGTACTGTTTGTTTGAATTGCGTGGTTCTCTGTATTTGTGTTTATGTCTCACAATGCGTCCATGGGTTATATGTTAACTTTCTTTCAATGAAATCCTGCTCTGCTCCATCAGTCTATCCGTGTCTAGGCCTTTGTTTATGTTTACATTTTGTATCTCTGAATGTCCATCCGAACGTATATCTGAATGCAAGTCCAGATATTCGCTTCGTGACAATAAATTGTATCCATCGATGAATTTATGTTGACGACATGGCTTTGTTGTCCCGGCATGTTTATGCAGTCCTTGTATTTACGAAGCCGGTATTTCTTCTCGGTCGGTACATCTTCATCGCCGAGGTATCCATTACGTGGATGTATTTGCCATGTAAGACTCTGTTACCGGTGCTGACTTCGTTAACGTTTTCCCGCTCCGCTATAATTTGTCTATCTCCTCTATTACTATGTCCATGCTAAATCAAATAGTCTATTAGCGAGGACTAATGATCTGCTGACGTCTAATCTTTGTCTCGCGTCTCTTCCTGTATCCTAGTCTATCGTGCTGGATGATGAACCGATGGAACTCGTGAGTGTCTCTAGATGGTCGATTCGACGTTTCCTGCTCGGTCATGGCACCTGAAGGACCGGGCGTCTGCACCAAACTGCGTATCTGTTGACGTCCGCTCAGGAGCAGTTGAAACGGAATTAAATCAACCGGCATTGCTCCTGGCTCTCCGTTCATAAGTTGATCGAAGACTTTGTTTTCTCGCTCAGCCCGCTAAAATCCTCTTAGGCGTATTACTCTCCACCTCGTCAGTGTCTGTCTGGCTTTCTTTTCCGGCACGCTACCGGAGGATAAACGCAACCAATCAATCAATCCCACCAGCCAATCCCTCCGCCTCCAGCCCTCTGCAGCCCCGTACAAAACCCGCCCCTTTACCCTCTCCTTTCGTTCCTCTCTCTCTCTCGTCTTCATCCGCCTCTCGTTCCTTCCAAGGACTTCCTGTTCCGAGTGGGATGTGGGTGGAGGTCCGAAATCAAAACAAGGAAATTCCCTTCTACTTTCTCTCTCTTTCGCTGTTATCTCTCCTGTTTCTCTCTTCCTTCCACTCTCTTACCAGCTCTTTCTCTCTCCCGGTCGAAGGCCCCCTCGTTATTCACGTCACGCGACTCGAGAGGAGCTCTCCTGACGCCACCGACTGGTCGTTTCTATGGTCACGGTTGCCTAGGCAACGAGCGGTTCGTAAGCGCGCGAGTAAAGATTTTTATTTCCGACTGTATGTGAAATGTTTACCTATTTCTGCATTTTATTTATTTCGATTTTTATTTATTTAATTTTTTGTTTAATGTTTGTTTATTGTTTATTTATTTATATTTTTAAATTCTTCATTTCATTTCTTCTCTTCTCTTCATTCGCTGGCACCGTAAAACTAGCGCCACCTTCGTCTACCAATGGAGACGAATTTTACGTTGAACCAAAAGACATTTAAAAAGCGTCAAAAGGAGGCAATACAGAATGCTAGTCGAGCAACCTGTTTTCAATTCGTTTCAATTCTCCATCCTCCTGTTTGTCCATCCATTTCTTTCCATCTCCGTCCAAGATGGCGTTTCCTTCACTCCTTCCTGTCACCTGAGATCATCCTACTATTTTCAGAAACATTTTCTACCAGCGTTGGAGAAATAACAAACAAAAAAAATTGCCGGCTAAATTACACTCACTCATTAATATTGATCGATTCGAGTCATGCATATTCATGGGAGTTTAAAATTAACAAGTGCTCTTAAAGAAATCCAATCTAAAGATGGGTCCTCAGGCCGTTACCAATCATCTCGAATTGTTTGGGATTCCAATGTCTGCATCCGTTCGAACTCTCCCGGGTTCAAAACTCCGAGGGAGAAAACAAACACTGCGCAATCCTACAATGGATTTCAATCAGATTTCAATCGTGCGATCTTTCAATCGGATGTCAAACATACTTTGAAGTTTCTTTTCATTTCGGAACAGATGAGCCGAAAATAACCTGTTTCTCCACCGAAGCCCAAGTCGGGGACACCCACGTCTACGTCAGCTGTGACGTCAAGGCCAAACCCCTCGCGTCCAGAATGTACTGGCAGTGGAGCAACGGGACGCGATTGGCCAACAAGGAGGTGGCCAATGGCTATTGGTCTGTTACCGAGGTTTGATTGGTCGTCCTTATTTTACGATTTCCAAAACGGCAACAAACTTTGCCGTGTTTTATTTTTTCGACCTCTGGAATTTAAAAAAAAAACACATACAAAAAAAAAACAACTTTAAAAGAGAGAAAAAACATTGAAAACGGGGAGAGAGCCATGATTCACAATTCCACATTTTACAAAAAAAAACCTTTTTGTCGTGACCTCCCAATGGTCCAACGCCTAATTCGATTGTTTAGATTGCCAGAGCCGATGCGGGTCCCCGAAAGTATTCCAGAAAACCTACCACCGGTAATAGTATCGATAAGAGGGGTGTTGAGAGACCCGCGGTCTTTGATGCCCGGTCTTTGGAGCAGCCCCCCTGCCTTGCATGACGTACATCACTTCTGGCGTCCATTAATATTTCAGCGCCCGAGTCGGGTTGTTAGGCTCCGTGGTATATAGCTCATGAATTATTCATGAGCGCATACATTTGCATGAATTAGCCGGACACGTGTTGTTCGGAGGCCGACGTACCTGAATTAAAACGGACAGGCCGGTGTCGGCTGCGACATCCGGTCTGCCTTTTATTAAAAACAAAAACAACAACAACAACAAAAACAGACCTCTCAATCACGAAGTCATAGTAAAAAACACCTTTGTGGAAATAATAGGGCGAACGGAAAAGAGAGGAACGTGAGAGAATCCTTCGGAAGGCGTTCGACGTTCGAAAGAGGAGAAGAGTTTGGGGGGAGAGCCCGCGGGAGGCCTGGGGCCGGGCCGAGGGAGAGCGGGAGGACCGCTCGTCACGGAGAGACGGTAGATCACGTTCGTTTCGCCGGACTCTCAAAACATGTTTCGGAGGCTTGGAAGCAATTAGGGCTGACATTTCTCGAACGAAATGTCGAGCAGAAACACCACGCTCGACTGCAGGCGCTTTCTAAGCTCTGACGCTTTATGGACGCTACGAACGCTTCGAGCGCTCGCGTCAACTCTGAGAGTGGAAGGAGAGGGGAGGTGGAATGGACAGCGAGATGACTGAGGTGTTTGCTTTGTTGTGCCTTTTCTATTAATCGGAATTTGACATCAATTGATTGGCAATTGATGAGCAACGGTTGATCGTTTAGTTAGCCAGTGATTCGTTCGACCGATGTAATATTATAAGTAGCTTATAATCGGCCACCATTTGACAGGGAGAAAGGGCGAGTCCCCCCCCCTCCTATCTCGGGTAATTTGTCCCTCTGATCTCGGACATTTTAAAATCCTGGCTATTCTTCTGCTTAATATTAACAAAACATTTGAATGTTCATGAGGCTCGCGGATTTATCCAAGAAGACGCCCACTGTAATAAATGTAATACCATTGTACTATATATTGTCAGCACTCGTCCTCTTCATCCACATCTTCATCATCATTATCATCATCATTATCATCATCGTTGTCGTCGTCAGCAACAAAAGAGGCGGCTACCTTCGATCCATCCCGGTTCAATTGGGGTCAAGGTTGAATCAAGAACATCTTCCTCGCCCTCTCCTACCGACGATGAGGATGTCCAGAATATGGACTTAAATCAAATTCATGGACAGCAATTAAAATATAATCGAGCCATAATTCGACAATAATTCAGGATTATCGGTCAGGTTGCTCTCAGTCGAGATAATTTTGAAGAAGGGGAAAAAATAATGGCGGAAGGCCGCTACAGCATGCACTGGTAAATCACGGTGCAAAAACATCCAAACATTTATGTAGCCCTTCATTTTTTGTAATAAATTACTATTGTTGTTTCTTTAATTATTATCATTATTATTATTATCATCATCATCAACAACATTATTATTATTATTATTATTATTATTATTATTATTATTATTATTATTATTATTATTATTATTATTATTATTATTATTATTATTATTATTATCATTATTATCATTATTATCATTATTATTATCATTATTATCATTATTATTATTATTATTATTATTATTATTATTATTATTATTATTATTATTATTATTATTATTATTATTATTATTATTATTATTATTATTATTATTATTATTATTATTATTATTATTATTATTCCACTGTAATACAATGATAGTCGGAGATGTTTTATTGATGACGTAATGTATATGATACTGAAACAATAATAATACAATCAATGTTAAGGATATCATCATCATCATCATCTTCATGGTCATCGCCATAGGCTTAAATCCAACCAATCAGGTTCCACTTTACCTTTAAATTCATCGGCCTGATAAGAAAAAGAAAGAAGCGGCCAGAAATTGCTCAGAGAACGTTTAATTCATTCCTTGATTGCCTCTCACCTGGACTCTGCAATACAGGTATTTAGGACGAGGATGATCAGATGATGATACAGGTGTCTGGTGGCACCAGTTCCAGGTGTGTAATGGGATTTGGAAATTAAAATTATTGATGATCAAATACCCATGGCCAGAGGAATGAGGGGGATTTGGTCGTGGCTTGTAAAGCACCCTATGCACTCCAAGGGAGTTGAATCTACGATCGTAACAAGAAGAGAAACGAAAGAATGATTACATTCCCCCAGTCAATCAATGATAAAACAGTGGCGATGACGACGATCGTTCATTTATTCCCTCTGACGTTACTGATGACGCCACGACACGTCACCGTTGCATTCGTCTTTGATGACGTCATCACCTTTGGCTTAAGAGAGGTCCGCTAATGTCATCGTCATCGTCATCGTCGTCGTCGTTGCTGTTGTTGTTATTGTTGTCGTTGTTGTTGTTGTTGTTTTTAGCGTGATAAACTTTTTATCCACGTGATGGACATGAGCTTGTTATACACACATAGATGAAACTAAAGAAATCGTTATAATCGAGAACAATGGTTCAACATGGGCTGAGCTTATACGATATTTTTTTATACTAATCTTGATTATAACGTCATCACCACCATCATCATCGTTGTCGTCGGCATCACCATCATGATAATAATATCCGTCATCATCATCATAACCAAGCAGACCAAGAAGGACGACACGGTGGAGGCGAAGTTGTTCATAGGTTTGGCAAATCCTGAGATGTTCCGCAAGTACACCCTGGTGGCTGAGAACACGGTCGGAAGTAAAACCCAACAGGTGGAACTATTACAATGTGAGTGGCCCGTGGATAGACGTACGGACGGAACGATGGACGGATTGGTGGATGGGATGATGGATAGACGGATGTGTGACGGACGGATGAATTGATGAGCGAATGGATGGATGGATGGATGGATGTACGTACTGAGGGATACTCTCGTCTTTGAGACTTAACGGATGCGATTATTATAATATTATTATGTGATATCCACAACTTCGACGAAGTTCAGTTACGCCAACAATCATTATAATCATCATCATCGTCGTCGAAATTCCTTACCTCCTGTTAACAGGCTTCCCGGACAGTTTTGTTTATGGAAGTCTGCTCAAGGGTCGCGAGTTCAAACCTCGGCGAACCCATTTTTAAGGGGGTACGAATTTTACGACAAAAGGGGTAAGGAAAGGTCAACTTGCCCCTCCCCTAGAACTGCACCCATGAAGACGTCGTTAATGCGGAAGTTTTCAAATGTTTCCTTACGGCGCTGTAGGTTAAAGTTCGCCGAATTTAATTCTTTAGTTTCAAAGTCGCAAGCCAAACAGCCGTTGTCCGATGCCGCCAGCACCGACATGCTGGGAGAGAAGGTGAGCCCCATCTCCCCAATGGTCCTGCCACAGGCCACACCCCTCACCAGGGCAATCAAACACTCGAAAAAGCTGTCGTCGTCTCCACCCTCGTCCATCTTTCCATTCGAATACACGTCACGTGCTCACAAACTCTTTCACGGAGCAGCTCAAGCGGAGCTGGTTGTGGCTTCCCTCGTCGTAGTCTTCGTCCTCATCTGCTGTCCGAGCGGTGGTAGACAGAACAAGTCCAGAAGCGGCTCTCGAGTCGACCTGGGGGTGACTTCAGTCCGGCCGGCCATCTTTCCCGTCGGCGGCGATGACGAGGTGGACGATGGACGTGGTAGCGGCCAATCGGACATCGAGAATGGTAAAACAGCCTCAGTGTCTGCACTGAAAAGAGCCGGAAATAAAATAAATTCTAATCCGCCTGCTCTCCGGAGCAGCATTTCCGAGAAGAAATTGGAACCGTTCTCTTTTCACGGACAGTCCTCGTATTGTTTCCATTCGAAATTCACTAGAAGCATCGATATGGAAGAGACACTTTCTCCAGCAAGGGACGGAAGAGACCCGCATCGGGATCGGAAAAGGCCGCCATGTTGGTGCGGGTTTATTGTTTGCAGTCGGCTGGCAATTTATTTCCCGGCAAGCCATACTGGATGCCATCATCACCATTGTGGTGATCGTCAACAAAAGATAGGCAACAGCGGCCGCAATAGTCGAGGCACGATAACCGTTCGTTCGTCAGCTCTAAAAGCATCCTGTCATGAAACCACTAAAAGCACTTCCAAATTTTCCAGTTATCAGTTCCAGAACGCTGACTCCATGTCTCTCCTATCAACATTATGTACTGGCCGATGATGATACAGTGGGCGAATGTCTCGCTATCTCGGTTTAAAATCTCACCTCACCAGCGAAACGGGATTCTTTTAAAAACTTTCAATGCGGCTTTTTAATCTCAAATGAACGCTTGATTTCGAAGGATAGGCGTTCCGAAATAAGCACTTAATAAGACAATATCGCTCGATGGAATTTCAGAGTCTTAGGCCGTCTAAGTACGTTTTAATTATTTTTGTAAATCATAGAAACACGTCTCATTGTTATGTGAATAAACGTAACTCCTTGAATTAAGTACTGAGGTATGTAATCATTACGATTATTTGTTGAATCTTTTGGTGACTTCGTAGAACAATCGTGTCCGCTTTCCTTCTAAACAGATTCTTAGAGTCGTTCTTAACGTACATCCAATCATTACAACATTCTTCATTTAGTATTCTTTTCATCTAAATTATCTTTCGTTCTTGCCAAGCAATTTCAGATGAGCAGAGAAATTTTGAAGAATCTCAATTTTCCCCGAGGTCTTTAATATTAGTTATTTTTAAGTTTATTTTCCTTTTTATTGTGGAAATTCACTAATTACATAAAGTTTTCTGTCACTTGAATAAAAAAGTTTAAAAGAAATAATTTTGACTTTTCTTCGTCTGCAAAATGAAATTTGTGATATCCTTAGATATATTCTTGAAAAAGACAACGACTGGGCAGAACGCCGAGCAAAATTATAATTGTATTAAAATAAAGTAATGTTTAATTTTGAAAAATAATTTTGATAAACTAAAATTATAATTCGGCAAGTTTCTTAGCGACAAAAAATATTTCAATTTGGTAATGAAGTGACCTAAATTTATATCGATGTAAATAATTCTAGGAGGCGATATTGTTTTATACCTCATTGAATCGGTGAAGGAGGGTTCGGTGCGGCCAAACGCTTTCAATCTCTTTAGAATTTTAATTATCAGTTATGAGTGAAATAATGCTGAGAACAAGCAGACTTTTGGGAAAGTTGCGTCACTTTAAGGAATCATGTTACAGCCACATTGCATCGAGGGCATATCGTGGAAGTAGACTCAAAAAACTAAGGATGTTGAGCAAATCGCAGGAATTAATGAAAGATTTTGTAGAAGACGTCCCGCATGAAGATGAGGAACCATTTGAGTTTCCCCGAAAGAATCCACATCCAAGAAAGCAAGAATTAACAAAACAACTCCAAGATATTGAAAAGTACTTAGAATTTCCTTCAGATAAGGATACTTTCGTTTCTAAAGTAAATGAAATGAGACAGAAGAGAATCCAATCCAACCATTCATTTCGTCCAAAAGTTGATCCCAGACGAACGACAATATTGCTCTTTCCAGGCCAGGGATCTCAATTTGTAGGAATGGGAAGCAAACTACTCCAGTACCCGAAAGTACAGGAAATGTACTCCATTGCCAGTTCCATTCTCGGTTAATAGATTTGTTAGTGAGCCATCTTGTCTCGTATTCCAACTCCAATTTATTTCAATCAGGTTTTGACCTGCTTAAGTTGTGCCTGAATGGTCCTAAAGAGGAACTTGATAAGACGCTTAACTGTCAGCCAGCCATTGTCGTTACATCATTGGCTGCCGTGGAGAAACTCAAGGCGGAGAAGCCATGGGCAAGTTTTTATACCTCTATTATTCATTTTTATTTCATCACGATTTGTTCTGTATGTTGATCCGTGTATGATTAACGTTTTTGTTTCCTCATGGAACTAAATAATGTTTTCCTTTCTTGAACTTATTCATCATTCTATAATCCAAGTCACGAGGGCAGGTTTCAACTATTTCTCTGTGACGTGAATATTTAGTTAATTAATAAACACGTCGACAACATGCAGGCAATCGAGGACTGCGTAACAACTGCAGGATACAGCGTCGGGGAAATATCTGCACTGGTGTTTGCAGGAGTGTTGTCATTTGAAGATGGTGAGAGACATATGCTTTGGACGTGCAATCACATTTGTAGTAAAAATTCAGTAAAAATCAAAACACAAATTTCAAAAATGCGATGACATTGAAAACCACAATAAGAACAATCACGTAAACGATTGTAATAATAAAAAATTTAAACAATAATAAATAATTGAATTCTTCACGTGCCATGTTTAATTCGACTTCAGCCATTGCCCTGGTGAAAGCTCGCTCCAGCGCGATGCAACAAGCTTCGAACGAGGTCGCGAGCGGGATGATGTCCGTCATCGTCACTCCCGAGACGAAAATCAAGTTTGCCTGCCACGCGGCCAAACTCTTCTGCGCTGAAGAATTGAAGATGGACAATCCGATCTGCGAAATCACCAACTTCCTGCACCCGGGATGCAAGATCATCGCCGGCAACAACGAGGTGATGCAAGCTTCGTGCTCTTGCGATCGTTTCGAATATTTATTTCTAAATCGGATTTAAAACCCTTGTTAATGCAGCATTAATGATGCTTTAATAATTCGAGATCATTTATAATGTTTAATTTTAACTCATGCACACAATTTAACGAACGCAGGCACTCGAATTCATAGTAAGGAATGCAGAACAGTTTAAGATCAAAAAGTGCTCCTATCTTCCGGTGAGCGGAGCGTTCCACTCTCGACTCATGAAACCGGCTGCCTGGGAGGTCAGGAAGACGCTGGCGACCCTTAAAATCAGGGACCCCGTCATTCCCATCCATTCCAACGTCACGGGCAAGAGGTTTAGAGACGCAGAGGCCGTGAAAGACTTGCTGGCCAAACAGGTTTGTCAGCCGGTGATGTGGGAGCAGATGATGCACTCCATTTACATGAGACCGAAAAATGAGTTTTACCCCATGACCTTTGAACTTGGACCTGGAAAGCAGCTGGGTCATGTCCTCAGAATGGTCAACAGAAAGGCCTGGGACGAATACCAGAACGTGGCAGTCTAAAGAGATCTGCTTTTTTGTTTTATAAGTAATGAATGTCTTTGAATAATAAATTTCTCTTTCAAACATCAATTCTTCTAAGATCCTACGGATGGGAAATAATTTCCGAAAATTGTGTTTTCTGAGGCGGATTCCGGAGATCAAAGAATCCATTAGACCTTATAGGATGCGATTTAATCATTTCTTTATAATTTTAAAAGGTAAATGTTTTCGGAGCATAGTCGCCATCGTTTACGATGCGAGAATCGCTGCTTCCTAACCATAATATGGACGCCTGCTTTTAAGACTCATTTATATTCGTGTGAGATCGAATCGTAGGAAGGCTACGTGATTAAAATCTCGTCTTTTAAGACATATGTCTTTCTCCTAAGGTCATTACTCTGCCTGTCCCGAGAGACTCTCGTCCATCATTTTTATGGGTATGTTAGCGCCACATAAATCATTTTCCCCTTTGTATTACGGGGTGCTATCTCGTTCTAAATGGAAGATGCCATGTAATGGAAATAATTAGAGATGCTGTAATCGTCCGCAGTCGTCTGCTTTATTTTGACCGAGCGTTTGAAGCGTTCGACATCTGATGCTGAGCTCTGAGTATTTTTTAATTTTGCAAAGCCATTTTGGGTATCGTAATTCACTGATTTACCTTATCGAGTAGCTTTATTTAAAAATATTAAAGGTTCAAAATCGCTCCACCTACTAAAGCTGTAACAAATATGAAAATTGCTAAGCATGGCGATCTTATGCTTGGGATTGGTTTTGAGTTAATTTAAAGTAGCAAATTTCTTCAAATGACAGAAAGAGGGCGAAGTTTGAATTACTCCGTCACGTCGTTCAATGTGTAAATGAAACACAATATATTGCAAAGCAAAATGATGGATTCAATCGCGATTTGTAATTCATATCGCGATTAGGACGATCGATCACCATGGGTTAACATGTTTCATTATTTCCTCATTGTTATTCTTTGCAGTATCGCATCTGTCTCTCTCTTAAATAGCAACCATGAGAGCTTCAACAAATGTTTATGCTTTAATGATTGTTCGCCAACTTGTTAATTAAAAATTATATTAGTATTTCTATAAATTTTATTAAGTTCTAGCAAAGTAGAGACTCTAATCATTACATTACGGAATAACATTTAAATATTGAGCGTCTTTTGCAACTTGCACGGAGAATGGGTCAGCCTTTTGTATGGAGAAGGCTAAGGCTCTCCGCTGATGAACTTTTCAGCTACTTTTTTTGCGGCCGTTTTTAGGGGCTAGCTGAAATAAACAATGGAAAAATATGATAAAATAAAAGTTGTGGGAAGAGGAGCGTACGGGTTTGTTGACAAACTTTATCTTGAGTCAATAAATCACAATGCGTTTCGGCTACTAGTGGAGCCTCAACTAGAAACTTTTCGGCACTAACTTTCTACAAAGAATGTGATTTAGATTATTGCTACATTTTCTAGAACCGTGCATTTGTGTAAAAGACTGACAGACAAAAAGCTAGTGATTATCAAACAAATTCCAGTCGAGCAAATGACGAAGGACCAGAGACTAGCAGCCCTTAATGAAGTCATTGTTTTATCTATGCTCAACCATCCCAACATTATACAATATTATGAAAACTTCTTGGAGGATAAAGCGCTCATGATTGTCATGGAGTATGCAGAGGGTCTGTTTGAAATGCTTATATGTGTGTTATTATATGGACCTTGAGATTCACTGAAAACCTGTTGAGTTATCTTGTTCAGTATGTTTGGTAACTCAATTTTACAATTCACAATAGGAGATTCATTTCTTGAGCCCGAAATGACATAAAATTATCTGATTATTTGATAGCATGATGTTTTAACATCACATTCACAAGTTTTAACATAATATACTATCCATCATTCACCATTTGCTTAATTTGCTTAATTTTTTTATTTAAAAAGTTTAACTTTAAATAAAATATATTTAAATAAACAAACAAGTATAACTTTTACAGTTTATTATAATATTATTGACATTTTAGGAGGAACATTATTTGACTATCTCCAGCAAAGGAATGGCCAATTGCTAACAGAAGATGTTAGTTATGTTATTACAAAACATATCTTCATGTGAACCCTGTAACATTATTATTACTGTAGTAATAATTATTATTACATTATTATTACTAGATTAATAATAATTATCAAATAATAATGATTAAAAATAATTAGTTAGCAGCTAATCATACAAGTTAATGATAGGGTTGCAATCATTAAAAAAAATCAACGCTCCCATGTAAAGCTTGATTCCTTCCTCCAGGAGATCCTCCGATACTTCATCCAGATGCTCATGTCTCTGCAACACGTCCACTCCAAGCAAATACTCCACAGGGACCTCAAAACCCACAACATCCTCCTTGACAAGAACAAGGAAGTCGTCAAGATCAGCGACTTTGGGATCTCCAAAGTCCTCAGCAAAAGCAAAGCCGTCACAGTGAGTACCTTTTTTTTCAATATCCTTTGAAATTTGTTCTCCAATGTTCCTTTGTAAGCTTGTTGCTCATTGTTGATGATCTCATATTTATAATTTGGTATCTTTTATGATGTTTTCAAAACATTGTGCTTTTTTTAACGACCTGATTGTTTATAAGGTGGTTGGAACTCCTTGTTACATTTCTCCAGAGCTCTGTGAATCAAAGCCATATCCTTTTTTTTATGAAATTGTTTTATTTTTTCTTGATTAATTAATTTGTACAATTAATTTGTTAATCATTTTTATCACAGTATGATTGCTAATATCAATTCAAAATAAATGATCTCTTTGAGTAATTTTCAAGGAAATCAAGAATTAATAAAAATTAAATTAAATCAGTTTAAACCATAAAACTTCGGTAAACCTTGACTCATGATTCACCTACAACCAGAAGAGCGACATTTGGGCTCTCGGTTGTGTCCTCTTTGAACTTGCCACCCTCAAGAGGGCTTTTGATGCTCAGGTGATGATGATGATGATGCCTTAGTCATCATTGACAATTGTCTTATATAAATCTCACTGGTATTATTATTATTATTACATTAAAATAAGTAATAATAATTCAAGCTAGTAATCCAATAATGTCATTGGCAAGGATAATATGATGGTGATGATGATGATAACAGTGGTGATGGTGAATGATGATAGCAGTGAGATTTGTCTCTCTCTCAGACTCTGCCTGCTCTGGTATTGAAAATCATGAGGGGAAATATTACTCCAATACCAGACCACTATAGCGATGAGTTGAGACAACTGCTGACCAGCATGCTACAGCTGGAGCCCAACAAGAGACCTTCTGTCAATCAAATCCTGGCCACACCCCTTCTTCTACCCTACCTCGTGACCATGTACTGTGACGTAGGCATGCTTTCTTTCTTCAGGTGACCCTATTGGTGCAAATTAACGTGACCTTTCATGCCATTGGCTGGCCATTTTGACACCGACCTATGATTCGTTTAGTGGCATGATTCCTTCCACCTCATGTGGCGACCCAGGTTCGAGAAAGATGAGAGCAGACATGCGTAAGCAGATCATTTACTTATTCTTGTTTTTCCACTAATAGGAAAACTAATATGTTCTTAAATCTTGAATTATTATAATGACAAAAGTAATAATAACAATAATAACAACAACAATAACAATATTAATAATAATAATAACTTGTAATAATAATAATTAGTAAAAGCTGTTTAACTTCTAAATTGTCATCAGCTTCGATGAAGGAAACCAACGACACTTCTAAAGTTTACATGTGGGGTCCAAACAATCAACAACCAAAGTCTCTTTCGCTTCCGAACAGCAACGTTCAGCTGTCTGGAATTTCCGTCGGCAAGGACAACAGGATCGCGGTGACGGAGAGTGGCAGGATAGTCATCTGGGAGGTATTGATGATGATTATGATTACGATAGTGGTGATTATGATAATGATGTTGCTTCTCTCGTCTTGCCATAGGTCAATTTGAGCACTAATTCTAATCGATTAATTATTCATTTATGAATATTTGAAATGAGTTTGTTTTAATCAATTCATGTGGCAAAATTATGTCGTCCCTGCACGACTGCTGGCACGGCCAGTATTTTAAAGCTGGTTGAAAATGTGATTAATCATTCATATGCATGTATGGCTGGTGGTTATCCTGTCGTTTGCTTTTGCTTTTCATACGAAACAATCAGTCATTTAAGGTGTATGATGGGGGTGGTACACAGCTCCCCTGTGACCAGACTAATGGTTAATGGTTGTAATAAACAACAAATTATAAATAACAAACAAATTGTAACAGCTGGATGTCATGAATCTCTCTAGAAGCATGACTTACGAATACCCACCCAGATTTTTGGAGGGCAACTCCGCCGTGACCGTCAGGCAGGTGTCGTGCGGCGACTTGTTCAACGTCTGCGTCACGGGTGAGTCGTTTGAAGTACCTTCGATGACTTCAACGTTGATTAGAATGTAATTAGAATTGTAATGACATTTATGCGTCGGGCTTAGTCATGTTTATTTATGACTCCTTCAATAATAATAATAATAAATTATATTAATAATAATAATTATTATTATTATATATATTATAATTATTATATAATATTATATATATTATATTATATATATTAAATATTATTATTATAATAATTATTATTGCTGTTGTTATTGTTATGCCCACAATGCATAATTAAGTCGTTAAAATTTCGTAAACTGCCAATCATTATCATTATATATTGTTATTCATATAAATTACAATTAAATTAAAATTAAGTCCTTCGATGCCGTCACAGACACGGGGATTCTGATGACCTTCGGATACGGTACGACTAATTGCCTCGGACACGAGGGCAATGCCGACCTGAAGCAGGTGAGCAGACGACATTGATTCTACTCTTCATCATTCTCATTGCATCGATCGAAGCGTTTCCAAGTCTGTGGAATATTTTGGCGGATATTCTAACGTTAATACGTTAACGTGTAAAACTAAACGACAAATATTAATTTCTTCAACTATCTTTTAATTAATCGATTGACCTTTCACCCACAAAGGCCAAAATAGTCGAGAAGTTGTTGGGCTACGAAGTGACCGACGTGGCCTGCGGAACGTCCCACGTGGTGGCCATCACCAGTGACAACGAAGTCTTTGCTTGGGGACGAGGGGATTGGGGTTGGAGTGTCTTTGTTGAAAGTTCAATGTTGTAATGATTGGTGATTGATTTGCATTGCTATTTATTTTTTTTCTGTAATAAGAATTAAGAAATTATTATTTATATAGTTATATAAATTTATAATATACAGAATTATTATTTAATTAATAATATTCAATACACAACATTTAGAATTGTAGCAAATAAGAGTAAAAATATGAAAACAAAAATGGCGTTTGAAATATTTGAAAAATAATATAGATTTAAAATCAATAAAAATTAATCTTGATAAAACAAAATTCAAATTCAACAAATTTTTTATGGCATTTCCAGGCCGCCTCGGACTGGGAGATGACAAATCCCGACACCTCCCCGAGCAAATCCTTTCGCTGCCCGAAGGTTCAAAGTTCAAGTCGGTGCATGCAACCACCGATGCTTCGATGCTCATCACGGATGACAACAAAGTTCTTGCAACAGGAAGTAACAGGTAGGGCTTGGCTTTGGTTGTTTTTAAGTCTTTGAAGGATTTAAATTCCATTTAAAATTTATGAAAATATATATTAGTATTATATTTATATATTTATTAGTATGAAATTAGTATCATTATTGAGGGCATAGTTAATATTTAACTTGGTTTTTGTGATTTGTTGGATTATTTCGCTTCTGACTTGCTGACCAGATGGCAAAATTAAACCCATAACATGTATATCATTATGTATTTAACGAATTATTATCATTTAAATTATTTTTGTACATTTTAAAGCCTAACCCTAAACCAATTCCTTGCATATTAAGTATCATGTAATTCTTAGTGTTTTGTCCAAGGTTCAACAAGTTGGGTCTCAATGCGAGCTTCAATGATGACTCGACGGGCGTCATTCCAGGGGTCAAGGTCTTCACTCCTGTAATTTCTGACAACTTGGACGGACTCAAAGTCAAAACCCTATCCATGGGTTACAACCATTCTGCCTTCATTACAAGTTAGGAAGAAAGACTACCATTAGTATTATTAGTGTATGTACCCATAAGTATTGTAAGTTGTAATCCTGGATCCAGATAATTAATAAATAAATAATTAAAATTATATTACATATCTTTGAAATCTCAGCTTCAGGAGAATGTTGGTGCATTGGATCGAATCAGTTCGGACAGCTTGGAATTCCAGTGAAGAGCAAACAGGGACTCAATAAAGTTATAATCAAAACGACAAAGAAGACAATTCGCCAATCCAATGAGGGAGAAGCGAATGGAAAAGTGGAAGGTTTGATGGATGAAAGCGAAGCTGAAATGGAGTTGGCCATCCGATCGGTCAGCTGTGGCAATGCTCACACCGTTGTCGAGGCTTCAGGTGGGCAACTATGCTTTCCTGGTAGATATGACCATCATCAACATGATTAAGAGTATCATTACTTTATCATATCTTAAATGTCATCGTTGCATTTCAAGGGCTCAAATGTAAGTTGTGAAAACGTAAGAGTTGGACAACCATTGCATTGTATCTGAATTGCCCTGTGAATTCATTCATTCATACCCATGCATAATCAAATCTATTCTCGAGAGCATTACAAATCTAGCACGCTTCTGATGCCATCTCGATTTCAGACGGCTCCATCTGGTCCTGGGGACAGGCTGAAGGTGGTCGGTTGGGCAGACAAACCCCCAAAAAGAAGCAGATAGATTGGAAACCTGGCAGGGTGGAAATACCGGTACTTGAAAACTATAAAGTTGTTGGCATGACGTCCAGCCACAACACAACAATCGTGGCCTTCAAATGTGAGTTGTTGCTCCTGTTGTTGCTATTATGAAAGTAGATGATAAATGATAAGACCTTGTCATAAATCTGTGATTTTTGTGTGTTTGCTGATCCGAGAATCGCAGTGCTCCACAGTATCATAGCATTAGTTCATATTATTATTATCATCATTATTATTGGATTATATTGTTAATAAGACAAATTTTGCAACAATCAACTGTTGGTGGACAATTTCAACAAAAGAATTCGATTCTCGCTCATCCATCGAAGTGTCAAAGAACATTTATTTTCAGATGAGGAACCTTCTTCATGACAAATTCACAAAAACATCTCGACTTTAGGAGCATATTTCTCTCTCTCCATTCTTCATTTTCCGAGACAAATTAAAAAACCGACAGCTTTTTTTTGTAAATCAGGTTTTTCATTTTTGTTTTTCAAGTTGAGAAGAAATCAAATAAGGTTGTCAAAAAAAAAGAAAATACATCTAAATGTAAAAAAAAATATGCTTGTCACATCAAAAAATAAAGAGTGTCAGACTTCCCCTCGAAATCTTAAGTCTTTGTATCTCATTTCTTCCTCGTCCGTTTATGATTTTGACGAGGAATCGTCTGGCATTTAAGAGCACGCTGAATGAACATATCTTCCAACATGGCTTAAGTAAGGCACCTCTTCGAAAGGGCTTCGGTAAACGCAATCCTTACCCTCCGGAGTTTAAGAATGCGAAACGGGACGTCTCATGTGATCTCAGGAACGAACAAATACCATCTTAAAAATATTCTTTATAAAATTCTGTTTGTTTTCAGTTCACACATGCATGTGGTGATCTCAAAATATTTCTTCAACACCTTGCAATGGGATTTGTCCTTATGTTATGACAGAAAGGATCATAATCATGCATGACCTGATCCGTCGATAACAGTGTGTCGGGACATTTTCCTTCATTCCTGCAATTTATGTCCAAAGATTCCTGGGAGATGCCTAAAATTGGAAACAAAAACAAAAGAGTTAATTAATTGATTACTTTAATAATAACATGCAAATTTAACATTAATATGCAAATTTAACATTAATATGTGAATTAACATTATTGCTGAGGTGTAGCTGACCGTTATTGTTATTGCTGTTAGTCTTTTGAAGAATGATTGACAGGTGGCTGGTGAATATGCTTTTGTTTCTATTCTCCTTTTCATCTGAAATTCATTCGTCAAAAATACTTTCTAATCTGTTAAAGTTTGTGAGACCAGATAAGTTTTTCAAGTTGGAAGCAGGTTATAATCGTAAAAAATTATATCATTAAATTTTATTAATTATTAGGTTATAATCGTAAAAAATTATATCATTAAATTTTATTAATAATTAATTAATGTCAATGGATTATGGATGGCTCTATGGAATTCTGTCCTTTGCTTGGGATCGACGTCTGGCTTTATCAAGTCATAACGAACTAATACGAGTCACAAACGTGCAGTCTTCCGGAATCAAAAGTGAAACTCACCGAAGATCTTTTCCAGGATCATCTTCGTCATCGAGAAACTCTCGCCCTCGTTAAAGAATCGACTCAAGTCGGCAAGAACCGTGGCCTTCAGTGACTTTGTTCTTATCACTTCGATCGTTGACAGCAACGTTGAAAAACTGGGTCTCTTTGTTGGGTCAACCTTTGAATACCAGATTGTTGGTTCTTGTTACTAATTGGTTTGTGTCCAAATGCAATAACATGCAGTTAGGAGAAAAAAATAATAAAATAAATATATGAATAAATAAATGAAACCATACCTGACAACAGTCAAATGCATAATGAAGGAAAAGGACCGGACAATCAGCGGCCAGTCTGCTGAAGGCGACGTAATCGACTCCAAAATTCTTGATCGATTAATTAACCAAATTAATTAAATAAATTATGCAAATTGGAACGGCCATAAAAGGATGCTTTCAGACCTTTGACCTTGGAAGGAAATCCGGGTCGGCGTCGACTCGACCAATCATCTCGCAAAGAACGATTCCGTAAGAAAAGACATCAATCTAAAAGTTTAAAAGTGAATGAAGTTAATAAATCTAATTACAATCAATGATTATAATCAAACACAACCTTTTCATTATATTTCAACCCTGCAAGGCATTCGGGTGCCATCCAATACGGAGACCCAACTACGGGCAGGCATGCATCCCTGTTTGTGTAAAACAAAATTTAGTATATTTTATTCAGTTAAAGGAGACAATGTGCTTAAAAAAAACCTAATGTTTATTGGTAAGAATAATGCTGATATAAACATTAATAATAATAACTGAAAATACAGCCAGTCCGATGGACAAAGTCGGGGTAAAACGTACACTATTTCTGAAGCAATAATTTTGTTTAGCCACATTATTTATGTTATTGTATCTATAATTTTGAGGAATATTTATAAAAAAAATTGGATAAACCTATTATGACTTGCAATCAGGAACCAACTTGTAATTGGGGACTTTTGCTGCGAGGCCCAGATCGCCTACGAGCGCGGTTATTCGATGAGAAGAGTCAATCTTCAGCAGGATATTCTAAATCACGACATCATGTAAAAATTTGAAATTTTTCAAACCATTCGTTCATTGATTAGGAATCAATACAATTTGCTCAAGAAAATAAGAAAATGCCATAAGAAAATGCTTTCTATTTATGGCCATATTCAGACAGACTAGCACCTTTGAGGTGAGATCCCTGTGCATAATGGCCCTCGAGTGAAGGTGGTTCATGGCTCGTGCAATGTCCGTGGCGATGTTAATTTTTCTCGTCCAATCGAATGCGGGAGGCGAATTCTTTATCATCTGCTCCAGGCAGCCACCATTTGCAAACTGAAATTATTTTTAAATTTATTAGAGCCTGGTAAAAATACAATCAACATACTTAGATTCCAATGTTTCAACTTACTCTTCAACATGAAACCCTTTTAAATGTGAAACTTACATTAGATAAACATGATTGACTCAAATAATAACCAAACTATAAACTCAAAAAACAAAACGTAAATGTGAATGCAGAAAAATACCTCAGTTAAGGCATGCAAGAGTCCTCTGTGCACACACACTCCCATCAACCTGGAATGTAGAAAACAGGATACAAACGAAGCTACTATTTACTTATTTACTAAATATCTGTAATTATTTCTAAAAATCGAATATTATGAACGACATTACCAAAAGCTATTTTTTTAAGTGGAACATCTATTTCACTATCGCACAAATTACGTGGTTATTGTGAATAGAAAGTAATGACCTGATGATATTAGGATGCCTGATGTTGTTCATAAATTCCACTTCTTTGAGAACATTTGGACGATTCAAGCATGAATTGTTCACTTTAAGTACCATCACTTGACCATTTGTTTTGTGGATAACCTGTTGTTAGAGTTTTAGCACCAATTACAAAAATTTACCCACAGACGTATTGAATGAAAGTAGATTTATCCTACTTTATAAACGTCAGAAAAAAATCCTGAAGCAATCTTCTCGCAGAAAAAGTCATCTAATCTATAGAGACGCGAAACAGCATGTTTTAATGCCAGGCATGATGAGCCCTCTAGCAAGTTAGTGTTTTTCTCAAAACACATCAAAGGCATAATCTGTTTTGACAAAATCTTTGCAGAGCATGAAAAACTCAATAAAATAATTCTCCCAACCAAATATTTGGTGGTGTTTTTTCAAGTTAATCGAGAAATTCCAGAATGAAAAGCAGCCGCATTTGCTTTGATTTCAGCTAACAGCTGAAATGCCAGGCACAATCTAAAAATAGCTTTTTAAACTATGTTTTTTGGACTTTCTAGGATTCTAGAAATTTTCTGATAATGCACTCACATTAAGACATTTCGAATTTGCTAAAAAGGAAGGGTGATTTTAGCAGCCTCTTTTCTTATAATTAATCAATTTATTTGAATTTGTATGACTAACTTTCGTATATACAATTTGGAGTAGCGAGCAAAAGCCTTAAATAAATAGGTATAATTTTTTTTGCCTAAATTTATGCGATGCAGTTTGCAATTCAATCTTAACCATATTTTGAAAGCGTGTTGCCACACTGGAGTTCGAAACTCGTTTGATTTACCGGGATCGTTATTATATTAGGTAATGTATCGCTATTTACTAATTGCCTATAGGCTTTTATTTGAAAAATAAGCATCCTGTTCAAACGCTGCAGCATAATTATATCCGCGAGCCTAATTACGCTTGGTGAAAGTCATTTCGTATCGTGGATTCACGCCGTATTTAAGATTTGAAAAATTCAGGTTGATGTAGTTTGTCAGGCATATCTAAGAGCTTAGCAGAAATTGTAGCTATTCTCATTATTATACGTTTCAGTATGGCCACTGATGAACTCTCCTCCAAGCTCCAAAGGCGAACTGAAAGGATTGAAACTGCCGAACAAGGAGGCGAACTGCAAGAGTTGGAACAGCCTTCGCTAAAAGTTTTCAATCCGTTCACAGAATTTAAGGAATTCAGCAGGAAACAGATCCAGCACTACCAAAAGATGTTCAACCAGTTAGCAATTACTAGGCGTATATTTTACTTTTTTGGAATTCTAACATTATTTAATAATTTAATATTTACCTTTGGAATTATCTTAATAAAAGAAGCTAATCTGAAGCATTCATTTTCACTTTCTCACAAATTCAGATATGACACAGGAAAGGACAAGTTCATAGATCTCCAGGAATTAAAGCACATGATGGAGAAATTGGGTGTTCCTCAGACCCATTTGGGCCTCAAGGAAATGATCAAGGAGGTTGATGAAGATTTTGATGGGAAGATTAGTTTCAGAGAAGTTCGTTTTGAATGTCTTTTTTAAGTTTAATTTCACTTCAGAGATCTTTATGAGATTTGATTATGAGTTGTCATTTAATCATGATAACTCTGCTCTTTGTTCTAATTCTTTGAACAAAACAAAATAATTAAGTAATGAAACTTTATTATTTTGATGAATCAAAGAGGCATTAATTTTTTTCAGTTTCTCCTGATTTTCCGAAAAGCGTCGGCAGGGGAACTCCAGAGCAGTGGGCTGACAGAAATTTTCAAGTGATTTTTTTTCACAGCTTGATCCAACAAACTAACTTACTGATTGTCTTGTCTTCTTGATTGTCTTAACAAACGTTTACTTTCAAGGCATGTCAATGAAATCGATGTGGACAAGGAAGGGGTGAAAGGAGCCAAGAATTTCTTTGAAGCAAAGGTTTTTTTTACTATTTTGCCTATTAAATGTTCTTGATAGATGTAGTAGGCATAAGATGCTTGAGTATTTATTTTATCTGGTGCCATATATGTGGCTTCAGAGCTACCTACATGCCATTATACGTCATCAATCTCCATTGCAATGTGTACGCAGGCCTGTCTTTGATAGTGGCCATTGTTTAAATGAGAAGCCTCAAATACTTGAAGTTTCTTCACTTTCTGATGAATCGATTGACCTTACAATAAGAACAAGGATGCTTTCTGTAACTAATTTCTCTTCTCGTGCTCCTGTATTTTCATCTCCTGATAAGCAAACACATCATCGCTTAGTTATAATTACTAGTTAATGGTCAAAACTCATTAACATTTGGTTATTTTATATAATTAATTTTTATGCTAAACAATGTCCCCATTAAAGTTATAATCTGTGGCCATAAATTCAACGTTTAGCAAATTTCTAAAACTAATCAACTTCAAAATATGTATGACCCACAAAGCGTTTAATTCTTACTCAAAACGTTCACTCAAAACTTGGTGATTCAGAATGTCATCTTCACTTTGCATCTGTGTTTAGTCGGTCTTTTAAGTATTTTTTGTATCCTTATAGGATGTGAAGGTACTTGTTAATGTATCACAATTTATAACTCGAAGTTTAAGTTCGATATAATGTCCTAGCCGAGATGCTGCAGGCTTGGTATTGAGCACGACACATAACATCTGTTACCATACACTCAGGAAAGGGATCTGCCAGTCCAACTTACGTCATGCTAATGAGACCAATTTATTTTGAAATTGCATTTCAGATAAACCAGATAACTGCAGAGAACAAGTTCGAGAAGGAAATCAAAGACGAAATGGAAGAAAAGAAGAGACTCGAAGAGGAAAAGAAGCAGAGAAAAGCGGCGTTCAAGGAAAAGGCAACAGTATTCCAGCAGCACTGAAGCATCGTCTGCTTCACTAAGCATCTCATTCCTCTACTCAGAAATTTACTCCAAGACGTCGAATGTCATTGAAAATCATGCCGCAAAGATGCCTTCGTTCGTACGATTCCGTCCGTCCTCATTCTCGGATCTGCTAATCTCTAACGAATTTTTTGTTATTTGCAAGGAAAATTCTACTGCAAGCGTTTTTTTTCTTTTCTATGAAGATCTCTGTTTAACAATTTTCTACCTTGGGAAATTGAATCAATCGTGCTCTGATATTTGATGTCAAATTATTGCAAAGCAACGATTATGTCTTGGTTATTTTTTTTGCAATACACATTGTTGAAAAACTAAATGTTGTGCCTGTTTCATATCTGTCCTCTAGCATCGGGTAAATGATGCTCCTAAGCATTTCTGAAGTACCATGTTTATAGCGTACCAGGTTCGTTGCGCGCGAGCGACACTCCATTTCTTGTCGAGAACTTTGTATAAAGTCATTCATCATCCTTGGGAGGCTTCTTAACTAACATCACCTCCTTCGACGTCCTCTTGTAAACCTCTTCGGACGTGCCGTCCTTGTGAGCGCAGTACCTTGCCGCTGCAAACAGGAAGTCGCTCAGCCTGTGGTCGTGAAAAAATATTTTTTAAAAAATTGTTTTAAAATCTTTTTTTATGATTTTTAAAAAAAATTTTTAATGATTAATTTGTTGAGCTAACGACCTGTTTATGAACCTGACTGGTTCTGCGTCTATTTCCTCAGCCAGCATCAATGGCACGATCCTTTCAAAAGTTGTTTTGAATTTAAATCATCTTAAATCATGCACTCAAAGATTTAAAGTTTAGGTGTGATTCATTTTAATGTGAAAGACAATGTGGAGATCCAGCAGAGATCAAAGTTTTACAGTGAATACCAGCCTAGAAGATTTTAACATTAACATGTTCAATAGACATTACAATTACTCTCTCTCAGCTCTCCTGCAGATGGATCGTGCCACGTGGAGTTGCGAACTTGCGAGACCACCTGACTAACAAATCCAGACGAATCATTTAATTTGCAAATATTTCACAGGTTGTAAGTCCCTACTGGAAGAATGAAACTCCTTAGAGGTGGCACTGTGGCCATGTATTCATCAATCCACTTCTCCAGGCACTCAATCATCTCCTTATCAAACTCCGTTTTCTCTAAAATAATATTTTTTTAAATATAAATTTCCATTGTTCATTTTCCATTTCTGGTTTACATTTAATCACTAAGATAGATTGCACTTAACTCAAGTGGCGATCCTTTGCTGATGACTTGGGAGTGGCTACTGAAGACCCAAGATCTTGTAAAACACACTGAACCTAAAGGAAAAGTTGAAAATGAAATGTCATCACTTGAAATCATAGAAAGAACTCAAAGACAATGCCTACAATCATTAGTCTTTCTGATAAGTCCTTGCATTTGTCTGAGCAATATTCCCTGGCAACACTGTAAATTGAACAAAACTTTAATGATGACAATAAAAATAATATCAACAGGTTTTAACCCTATTTGACTGCTTAGTTCATCTGTTGCACCTAAAGCATGAAAAAGTTTGTCATCTTTTCGTCTCCTTTCTCCAGTAAATGTTGCTGATGTACCTTAATTCATACAAAATACATTTATAAAAATGTGGATAAAATGACATTGTGATCTTAACCATTCAAAATTTCAAAAATACAGGTTTATCTAACCCTTATCACCAGTTTTGGTATATATTTTCATGTTTCTGAAAATACGTACCAACTTTAATATATAACATATGAATGGAATTATATTTTGCATTTTCGTCATATGATTACATGTAGTACTTTTTAAAAATAGCCTTCATCAGCAAGAATGTTAGAACCACTTTTTAGAATGGTGATTTGGAGGTGTTACATAACAAAACGATAATTATAAAGTTATTAATTTACATACATAAAGAACCCATAATCGGAATATTACTTTTTAGATACTAGTTGAGGTTACAAACCTTGCATTTATCTTGATAACTTCGGGCAAGAAATAGAGAACCTTGACTAGTCGGTTCATGTTCACAGTTTCGAAAAGTCAGTGAAGTCAGGTCAGGTCAAATGGAGTAAGAGCTTTGTTTTAACATTAATATTTTTTAAATAGTTATTTTATATTTATATTAATATTTTAAATAATTTAATACACCAAACAACAATATGATGAGATGAATTGAATCTAATCGGTAATTAGCACATCCTCCATAGTCGGCAATATTCTTGTTCTGCATAAGCCATCGTCTGTGCGGCTTTTTATTATTTAAAGAAGTAATTGTTAGTTGTTACCGCGACAAGGTATTAGAATTTGGAGTCAATGTTTCTTTCGTATATATTTCAATTTTGCGTGAATATAAACGCTTTGTAGAAGGATATGACTTAGTTCCTGTTACTAGGGCTTTATGTTGAACTAGCAAAGATCTTTACGGAAACTCCGTTTTGAATGATTTTGATGTTTTTATTTAGTCGCAAAAACACGCATGTTAGTTCTTTGCCTGCAGCAATTCATTAGTCTTGCCGACATATGTGATCTTGTATTTTTAAGGAAGTAAAATGACCGATCGCATGTCAAGAGTTGTGAGACAAAGTAAGTTCAGACACGTCTATGGCCAGGCCCTGAAGAAAGACCAATGTTACGACAATATCAGGATCACCAAAAGTTCTTGGGATTCAACGTTTTGTTCCGTCAATCCGAAGTATCTGGCCGTCATTACAGAGGCGGCTGGAGGCGGAGCATTTCTGGTTCTTCCTCTTGAAAAGGTGAGCAATTTTGGTTCCTAAGACCAATTGGTTACTAAGAAAAAGCCATGTTCAGACTCAGTTTTTATTTATTGAAACTTTATTGTAAGTAAGCATTTGTAAATTGAAATAAAATAAGTTTTCATATTTTAATTTTGAGTTCTTATGAAATCCAGATTGGCCGAGTGGACAGGGAAGCACCGTTGGTTGTGGGACACAAAGCTGCAGTCCTTGATATCCAATGGTGCCCTCACGACGACTCTCTGATTGCCAGCGGGTCCGAGGATTGCACGGTCAAAGTCTGGCAGATCCCGGACGGAGGTTTGACTGCCAATCTGGAGGAATGCGTGGTCGATTTGGTGGCACACCAGAGGAGGGTTGGTCTGGTTCTCTGGCATCCGACTGCTCAAAATATTTTACTTAGTGGAGGTGAGATAGTATTACAGCATGTTATAATTTTCAGTACCGCATTCAATTTATACAATTCAGAAATGAGGTACATAGTGGATCAAATGACTGATATAATTAATTAGCTTCAACTTGAATGATCAATGAATCTCATTGTTTATAAAACAATTCATTCTGGACTTTCATCTGATTAACAGCCACGTTTCTGGCTTTCATCAGCAATAGATTTTTATGAATCAAAGGCCCTATCTGTTATTTCTGCAAATGCACATGCACGCTCCTCAACTCAGCAGAATTAATTATAGGATTCTAACTTTTTTAAATACAAATTTTATGAATTAAACGAAAAACATTATTGCGTGCGTAGTTATCTTCTGTCCACTCTCAAAGCGATCGCACTTTTATACTCCAGGATCCGACAACAAAGTGTTCATCTGGAACGTCGGAACCGGCGAGGTCGTCACGGAGATCTCGCTGCCTGAAATTCCACTCAGCGCTTCATGGAGTTGGGACGGAAGCAGATTCGTCTTGTCTTCCAAGGACAAGAAAGTCAGAGTTTTTGATCCGAGGAGTGGAAACGTGCTCCATGTGAGTTGATTGATTAATTGATCACATGAGTCGTTCAATAATATAATAATAATAATAATTTATATTATATTCCAGGATCTGTAATAATAATAATTTATATTATTAATGCATGGCTTGACTTAGAATGAATTTTTAATGGATGAAAATTACATTATCATTTTTGTGAATTTTAATGAATGCTGTAAATTAATATTAGTTTGGTTTGTGTTATTTCATGCTCTTGGAGATTCCATTTGTGAACAATGAAGTATTTCTTTCAACATTAAACTCATTTTATTACATTATATTAACTATTATGAATATTCATGACTTATAATCGCAATCATCATCATCATCATCATCAGGAAGCCCTTTGCCACGAAGGAACAAAACCCGCTCAGGTGGTCTATCTGAAAAATGGAGCAATTTTCACCACCGGTTTCTCAAAGATGAGTGAGAGGCAATGCGCCCTCTGGGACGCGGTGAGTCCGATTGGTCGACATAAATTATTCAAATTACATCTTATTACCTGAACAAGGAAGACATCTGTGCATAGTTTTTAAACTTGTTGCCCAACAACTTTTGCTATAATTGTAACGTCTTAATAATGATCGCTACTCGTTACTAATCACATTGTAGTTTGGTTTGTTGTGCTCGGTCTACTTGACTGTTTAATTAACTAATTATTTATTTGTTTATTTTTATTAATTATCTGCAAACTTGTTTTAATCGATCGATACGTTTCTTTGTTAATCATCTGCAGAGTCTTAAGAACACCACAACCTTGGAAATCGATAGCAGCAACGGAGTCATGTTCATCTTTTACGATCCAGACACCTCTGTGGTCTACCTTTGCGGAAAGGTGGGCGGGGCCGAATGCACTGGAAAATGATAATCTATTTTGGTCGACCAATCGTATTTTTTGTTATTTCTTGTGACTAACCAGGATCTAAGTTTGTCAAGTCTGATGAATGCTGAAACTGATTGGTCCACAAATTTATTAAAAATTACGACCAGATTTTTTTTCTTCTATGGTCGTGCTTATTCTATGGAATGCAAAAAGGAATGTTGTTTAATTATTTTAATTATATTCTGCAATTACATCAATTACCATGTCCTGCTAATTGCTAACATCTTTTTATTTTTCTATTCACAACACATCCTTTTATAATTGCTTTCAACATCATTTGCCAAACAGGGAGACACAATGATAAGATACTTTGAGGTGACAGAGGAACCCCCATACATTCATTACCTCAACATGTACCAATCCTCTGACCCACAGAGGGGCATAGCCTGCATGCCAAAGAGAGGCGTCAATGTCAACATTTGCGAAATTGCCAGGTCAAGTTTTTGACGTTTTCTTGCAAACCTTCGTTGCATTTTGTTTGCGTCTGCTTTCTCAAATCATTTCAAGATTGTCTTACTCGAACCAGGTTCTACAAACTCCACACCAAAGGTCTGTGCGAGGTGATTCCGATGACAGTGCCTCGCAAGGTGGGCGTTTACCATAAATGACCGTAAACATTCTCTGACGTCTACAGAGATCCTAATAGAATTGATTATCTCATCCGCCAACAGTCGGAGCTTTTCCAAGACGATCTCTACCCCGACACTCCTGGTGACAACCCCGCTCTCACGGCAGAGGAGTGGATCGGAGGAAAGAATGCTGCTCCTCTGCTGGTCCGTTGATGGCCCTTCGAGTGGCCTCATCTTTATTTAAGCTGATTTTACGTCTGATAATTTAGCTCACTTCCTCAATTTGCCTCAGGGCAATTATGACGACGGAGTGCAAATTGTCTCGGGGGTCACAGAAGACCTCGTTAAATGTCATTGCAGCGTAGACTTACGTAGATGTTATTATCGTTGTTCTTGATGTTATTATAATTATTATTACTCATATTATTATTATTATTATTATTCATATTATTATTATTATCATCATTATTATTAACTTCATCATCATCATTATTATTCTGTTATTATTCTTATTGTCAGTGACTGTTTTAAATAGGTTTCCCTGAAGGACGGTTATGTCTCAACCAGGAAGAGTGGCTTGTCCAAGGTTAACACACCTATGAGCAAGGTGGGTTATAATTCTTTCTGATGCAATTTGCATATTTCTTCAGTCTCACGGCCAATAAGCGTTAAGATTATTAGAGATGAGATCGTTTTATCACTTTCTCTTTAAAGCAATTTAGCAGATAATAGACACTGTCAATTCACGATGTGCTTGGATCATAAAAGTTTCACTTTCATTTCTTCTCCAACCAGGTTTCATCCTCTTCTTGTGACCTCTCAAAAGAGGTTGAGATGCTCAAGTTGGCTCTGAAAGAGAAAGAAGAAGAAATTGCGGATCTCAAGAAGAGACTGGCAAAGTACGAGGGCGACAATTAAGCCCTTCGGCCCGAGTCCCCGCAGACCGATCCGATGTCTTGTTTTGCCGAGGAATTGACATTCAACGAATAGTATTGTCCACGTTTTTTTTTCTCACAGGTGTTCTGCTTTCTTTACACGTATCTTTCCATGCATCCAAAGCCCAGGGCAGATATTTTTGTATACGGCATTTATACACAAACGTTCGTAAACAACCAGGCTATACGTGCCTTTGGGACGACCCACTGTAAGTTTACATCCGCAAATGCTTTCTCATAATCGTCTTATAATTATTCCGACTCCGTCAGTTGTTGCCCAGTCCGATTGCAAGGTTTGCATTCCAGCCTCCTGTCGTGCTCGGATCATGAAGGAATGTTTTTTTTATAGGTTTTTGTTAGTTCTTCCCGACCTGTTTTTTGCACGTTCCCGGATTCGGAGCGAGTTTGTTTCGAGAGTCTCGCTCGGTAAACGATCGTCGCATGGTTCCCCCCGCTCGTCGGTTCGATTTTGTGCTACCTGTTTTGTTCTGATGTTTTGTCCGACTGTCCTCATTGGTCGAGAGAAAAAGTCTATTTTTGTATCTCAAATCCGCTCGAGAGATGTTCTCCTTCGTGTACGACTTTCAAATTTCCAAATTGATTTGTTGATCGGAAAAAAAAAAACTGATTTCTATTTGTTGCTCTGAAAAATGATCATTGTTTTGTTGCTGAATAAATTGCCATCATTGAGTAAAGTGGATTGTTAAGTTTTAAGTGTTGAATAATTAGGACCAGAAATTGGGGGGAGACTCGACCCATGAGCTGAGTTGAAGTGCTTTAAAGCCAACTTTGTAGGACCAGATCAAATTCATCCTCGTTTATGAACGGCTTGTCTATGCTCCTGCAGAGAAAATAATTAGCCTTAATTGTCTGCCCTGGTAATTATGATAACAGTGGCTGTTGTTGTTGTTGTGTCTGCCACAATCTACAACAGATTAGGAGCCAGGACCAACAACAACCGAATGAGTTTAGGACTCACTCTATCATAAGATCTCCGCAGTAAATGCACTCTGAAGAAATGGCATTGTCCAACTCTTTCTTAATCCTTGCTCTGTTACCACCCTGTGGTGATGATGATGATGATGATGACGACACCTTGTCTCTCAGGTCTTCTATGTACTTCCTCTTTTCCTTCGACACCAGAGGCAGGACCTGATTGGTCGACGAAGAGAAGTCGCATTAATTAATTAATTCAAACCGAAAACAAAATGCGTCCCCGTGCGGGGAAACCCAACCTCTTTGGTGAGACAGTCCATGTGGAAACAGTGTCTGCAGGGAGGGAAGATGTAGAACGGTTTCGTGGTGAGAGGAAGTTGACACGAGCTGCATTTCTGTTTGTCAACCTTCACGTAGCTGAGAACGAAGCAATTGGTAACATTTGTAGTGCAATGATCAATTAACTTTTAATTGTCAACTGTAAAATAATTAACTGTTGTTGTTGTTGCTTTTATTAATAATTGACTAAAGCCTTCATTAGGTTAACAGTAAAACATTCCCTGCTCAAGAAATGTGAAAACATACTAATTGCCTGTTCTGATCAAAGTCATTCTCAATGCACTAAATTAGTCAATATTATTATTATTATTGTTGTTGTTGTTGTTATTGTTAGCTTGTAACTCTTCAAAGCAGTTTAAAAACCCATGGCAGACGCACCCATTTCTGTACTGGTCGATTTGTTCCTTAATTTCGCAAACGGCCTCGTTCGACTGTTCCATGTCCTTCTTGAATTCCTCTATTTTGTCATTGTACTTTTTCAGCGACTGACAAATCGCATCCTGAAAAATGATTCATCATCATCATAATCGTTGTTTAATCATTAATCACTTTCTCTTTGTATCAGACAGACAGACAGGCTGATTTTACGATCATCATCATCACCACCACCACAGTGACATCAGCACAACAAAAATTAAACCGACCTTGAAATGTTCGATGGTCGTGAAATCCGGAAAATAGGGAAGCAGGTCCTGGATGGAAACGAGGTCGCAGTTCTTGACGAAATCTATCGCCTTGACGACGTCTCCTTCCTGTTTGATCATGTGACGGGTTATTTTTAGCCACAGCTTGCGTCTGAGGTCGTCGTCTTCGCTAGGCTTTGAGGCCGTCTCCAAGGCTAGACTTAAGTCCGTCTGGAAAGAGCAACAAGTGTGGTAGTAGTATGTTGTAGTTAAAAATGATTATTACAAAAAGTAGTTAGTGTTATTAATCTGGAGGGAAGAAGAAGAAGTGTAGTAGTAGTACAATATATTGTAATTAAAAATGATTATTAAAAAAGCAGTAAGTGTTATTAATGTAGTTTGTGCAGGATGGCCAAAAGGCACTTGTTGATGCTAGCATGGTAGCATGTCTTAGAAAAGTGATTACTTCTTGAGAAATGCCAGGAGAGGAGTGTCAATGTGGTAGATTGATGAAGAAGATATCAACGTTGAATACATCAGCAGAATACTTACAAATACATGGAGACATCTCTCTACAGAGAACTTCACATGATTGGAAGAAAACAAGATTTGATTCAGATACTCTCAAAAGTTGAGGTAGCAGCGAAAACAAAGCAACTTCGAACTAACTTTGAGCGCCTGCTCAACAGCTTCGTTGTACAGTTGCATGGCCGTGTAGATTTGGATGCAGGCCTCGTGAAGATCCTGTTCTGCACAGAGTCTCAGTGCGTAGACCATGTCGTAGCAGATTAAATCGGGTTCCTGGAGAAGCAGTCAAAACAAAGCCATTAAGAATTTGCATGCAAAAAAAAAAACCTTAATAAATCCACGGAATGATTTTTGTTGTTTGTTGCATGATCCACTGAATAGAATAGCACAGAGACAATTGTGACTATCACTGATTTAAATTAATTAATATTTAATAGGAAAATAAAATTCCAAATTCAACAAAAGGCGAAGGCAAACTTATAACAATAAACATTCATTCGTTCATTTGCAATCAATTTGGAAAACGATTCTGGGTTTTTCCCACTCGCCTCTCCTTGTCGTTCGAGATAGGCCATCAGCTGGTCTTTCAATTTCAGTTTGACATAGAGAGAGATGAGGTGGTTGTGGAAGGGTTTGTCTTTAATCAGGAAGTTTTTGCAACAAAACTCGAGATACCTCACTGTCTCTACCATCTGTCAGATAATGATAATGACATGATGATAATGATAAGGATGATGATAAGGAGACAATGATAATGATATAATGATAATGAGCACAGATTCAGAACAAATGCTTCCATTAATTTCAAATAATTTAAATGCAATTTTAACTTTCAACAAATATTTTTATAATAAAGAATTAATTTAATCTAAAAGCTGCTTTGGAACGTTCTACAAATTATATGAAAGCATTTGATTGACAACACAAGCATCAAAGTTTTTGATATTAATTTTATATTTCAATAATAATAATAATAATAATACTTCATTATTGTATATTATTACTCAGACTTTGCTTGTGTCAAAACAGAAAACTCAAAGCAGTTCAGATTCGATGAGAAACAATTAAGAGCATTTGATTGCATCCTGCAAAAAGTAATGACCTAAAAAAATAAAAAATCTTCCACTAAACCAAATTGCAGGCTACAGGATGATGGTTGATGCAAGCAAATAAAGTACCAGTGACAAATACACTTGACAATTCAATGACATGCCAAAATCAGTGACAAATTTTTAAAGAAATGTGAGGCAATTGGCAGATCAAATATTTAAAGCTCTTAAAAGGCATAACCACAAGTCTATTAGCAGTTTAAAACAGATGACTTAAGCATGATCCATGACTGGATCAAAGTGAATCCTTGATGAAACAAAAACAAAAAAAGACTTTCAACAAGTGGAAAATAAATTTTCCAAAACGACTCACGATGTCTGCAGGTTTTCCCTCTTCGCACCTGACAAGCAGACGACTTATTTTGATTGGATCCAACTGCTTGGCCCTCTTCAGCAGCAGATCCACCGTCTCCTTCGGCCTCTTCCGCATCAGCTGGGGCAGGTACTTGTATATCAGGTCGGTGTTGTCCTGCCACGATTATGATGATGATCATTGTTTGCTTATTTATTTATTTTATTATCTCAAAAACAGAAGGACCCAAATGGCATTTTGTTCAGGGCATTGACAGAGAATCAGAATAGTGGAAGGTAATGAGTCATCATTGATGACTAATAGGTGATCAGACGTCACAATAATCAAGCAACTGAAGTTGCTATAAAAATCACATTGTTGCATGTAAAAGGATGGCATTATCATTCTTATTAAGTCATAAGTCATATTATTTTTTGTTTTACCACGTGGTTGTGGTTGTCACGGCAACCGCATAATCGCTGCGATGCCACGCCTACCTGCTTGGAGAGAACTTTGATGGCTTCGACGTGACTTTCTTGTTGAATGTGGTGCGAAATGACCTTGTCATAATCTGTTCGAATTATATCACGTGGATTATTAATGCAAACTGTTTAATTAGTATTCAGCATAAATTATTCATGCCAAGTATGTAAAATGATTTCCCCTTGGTCATGAATAAAGATGGCTCCTCCTACGCAGGAGGCAGCAGCCAATAGCAATCACCGTGAATGAGGGTGGCCACAAAGACGAGGTCCTCGATGTTTCCGTGGCTCAGCATGAGATTGTAAACGAGTCTGTGGTTGTCGATGATGCACTCCTGAAATAATTTGTCGATTTAAATTATAATTCTTGCTTTTTTTATTTTATTATTTACATTAATATTCGTGAAGAATTTTATTATCAAATATAGTATTTAATTCAGTTCTTTCTTTTTATAAATTCATATTTTCATAATTTTTATTTTTAAAAATCAATTAAACCAATTAAAAATAAATTAATAATCCTTCTCCACCCACCTTTGCTTTCGGTGACATAATGAACCTCCTGAACTCGTCCTGACTGTCCTTGAACTTCTGCTCGTCACGTGACCTCAACTGACCGATCTCGTGCATCCAAATCTCGACCAACCAGGCCATTATCGGGGTAGCCTGCAACTTGTCCTGAAGAGAACCGCATTATCATAATTTATTTATTTATTCACAAGACCGATCAACTAACTAATCAACTAATATCGATTAATCGAATTAATTAATAATAAACGATGAAGTCGAAGCAGACGAGAACGAACCTCTGATCCCAGATCGTTGTATTTTGCCTTCAAAAACTGCTTCAAAGGTTCTTTGTTGTCGAGCTTCGAAAGATTGAGGGTGATCTCGGCAAAAGACTTTTTGCTCTTCGCATACAGCAGTGCACATTCTTCGTATCTGAAGTTTTACCAATAGTTTTCAATCAATTGCAATCGCAACTAAAGATAGTTTAACATATAATTAATCAATTAACCAATAACTAATTAGCATAAATTAACCCAATAACTTTCATTTTCATGAGCAGCCCTAACCTGCCAACAGAGAAAAGGTGGTCTGCCTCCAAGTTCAGAATCTCTTCATAGTATTTCTCGATGTTCTTGAAGAGGAAATTCAAAAAAGTTCGTCAAATAAAAACACAATTTAATGGAATGTGAAACTCACAGGACAAAATTGTTTGGCATAACCAAACTCTTTATTGTTCAGATACATTCTCCAGATGTCTCTGCAAGCATTTTGGTCATTGTAATTAATATCATTATCATCGTTATCATCATCATCATGGCCTTTCATTGCATATCATCACAGCACATCCAATCAAAGCTGAGGTCATCAACAATGCCCACCTGGTTTCTTCCACGGCATTGTATTTGTACACGGCTTTCGAGGTGTAGGCCCAAATCACCTTCTTCGTTGGATCGCAGATGAGGCCACTGAAATGGCCGAATTTCTGAGCAAAAAAACATCGGAATATTCAGTTGAAGATCAATTTTCATTTGTTAAAGCTTCAAAACCATAATTAGAGTCAATTTTCTGCTTAAAATCAAAATGATTTTCTGTTTTAAGATCACTTTTCATATGATTTGCATTAAAACCATAATTAAAACTAAGAGTTACAATCTTCTGCTTTCTAAATTAACATAATTTATTTTGTTTCTTGAAAACAAAGGGCCTCCCTCACGGAGTCGTAAACATCCGACTCCACTAATTTATCATCGAGGAGGCAGAAAACTTTCATTCCTTCCGGAAAAAGAACCAAACAATGGAAGGCCGTGAGCACCGTGGCGATCGGCTTCTTCTCCGCGTCCTTTCCGTCGAGAATTCTGAACGGCGAACGTTTATTTTCAATCGAAATGTAATGAATATATCTATGATTTAAGACTTATAATAACAATAATAATAATAGTTCAAAAACAAATTAAATATAATGTAATACATATATTTATTAATATATTATACTATACCATACTTATATTATATTACATTTAACATTTATATATCAGTTAAAAATGAATTGAACGACTGAGGTTCAAGTTGCGGGATGAGTTTGCTAAAACATATTGCGATACATATATTTATTAATATATTATATTGTACTTGTATTATATTATTATGTATCATATCATTTTTATTATAATTTTAAAATATTAATATGTATTATATTTAATATTTGTATATAATTTAAAAACAAATTTAAAGACTGAAGTGCAAATTACGGGATGAGTTTGCTCTCGATGATGACGTCCTCCGACTGCGACTTCGGGGAGACGTTGATCCTGCCGTAGAAGACGTCGGAGTCGGTCAACCATGCAAACCTCGTCGGCAACTTGTTGGGTCCCGAGGCGTAACTCGTGATTTGGCTGCAGTTCAATGAACAAGGAAGGTCTTGGAATCTTTCTGTGGTGACGGAATAAATTAATAAATTAATTAATTAATAAATTAAAAAAATAGTCCTTAATTCAATGACTTGTCTTGGTTGATCAACAACAGTTATTAGAGTTACTGTGATTTAGCAAGGAAGGTCTTGGAATCTTTCTGTGATGACAGAATAAATAAATAAATTAATTAATTAATAAATAAACAAAAGTAAAAAAGTGGTCTTAATTCAATGACTCGTCTTGTTCACTCGATTGACAACAGTTATTAGATTATCGTAATTTAATAATAATAATAATAATAATATTAACAAATAATTAACAAATATAGTGGTCAATTAGACCAATGTCTGTGTTATTGGCACTCTATATAAAATGATTATTTATTATTTTTATTAAAATATTAAATTTCTTTCATTTATTTCCCTTTACAGAATAAATGGCAAAAGTTAGATATTTAAAAAATTAAATTTTAAATTTAAAAATATAAAAAAAAACATTAAAAAGCCTTTTTTTTAAATTTAATAATTTAAATTTTGAAATAAACAACAACCAACCAGGAACGTCGGCAAACAGCGATCCGAACATGGAGCTCTCGTTCGATTGGACGGAAAGAGATCCGGCGAACTGGTACAGTCGTCTGGTAAACGAACGACGCCCACGTGTCCTTATCGACCAATAGAAACGAAGGCTACGAATAAAAATAGAAAACAAACCCTTGAACAACAACAATCAGGAAGTAGTTGTTGGCCTTGGAGTTGTTCTTGTTGGGGTATTTGTCAAAGAGAATGCCTGTGATTGGTCGATGCTTGTCTCTGGTGAAGTCATAAATCTGGTCAAAAAATGATTGCAATTTGCTTTGAGACCCGGTCACAGATGATAAGTTTATGTTGTAACAATCAATTTGATTAAATTAAATAATAAATAATTAATCACTTAGCAATTAGCTCGTCAACTCCAATGCGAATGCATAATTCGTAATCTCATTATTAAAAGGTCAAGGTCGGCCTATGAGACAATCAAGGAAGAATGTAACACTTTTATGAGCATTTTGGAAAGCAGTTAAATTAATAATATATGTTGTTACACACAATTTTACTAACAAAAACTATAAAATAACAACAATAACAATCAAACAACAAAGACCTGCTTGTTGAAGTTTTCAAAGTTCGTCGTGAAAATCTTTCCGTCGTCCGTGAAAATGAGTTCAATCTCGAAGAGGAGTCCTCGAAGGAAGGAAGTAAGGAAGGAAGAAAAGGAAGAAAATGTCAAAATTGATGATTTAAAAAAAAAGAATATTAAAATATAAAATAATTAACAATTATTATTATTAAGCAGGTAATCGTATTATTATTACTAGTAAGGACTCAATAATTACCTTTGGAAGTTCCGACGAGAATTCGTCCCGTCGACGTTTCAGTCGAGTGCAGGTTGTTCCAAGCGACGGCAGTTATTTTGTGTCCCTTTGTGGTTCAATTTGAGTCAACCATTACAAAATTTTAACAAGTAGACTGTCAATAATACAATAATAATAAATAATAATTAATTCTAATAATAATAATTAATGTTATTAATAATAATTAATGATAATAACAATAATTAATGATATTAATAATAATTAACATAATATTAATAATAACTAATAATGTTAATACAACTAATTAATATTCATAACTAAATTATAATCGGACGCGAAAACATTCCAGGACGGACGGACCTTCATCCTGCCTATCGGCCTCGGCTTCCTGCTCATCTTGTTCAAATAAAAGCTTTCGCTAGAAGCCATCACGACAATCAAATGGAATCCCGTCGGATCCAAGTACAACTTCTCGATGCTGTCTCCGGCAATTTTGGAGACTTCGATCTCTGCAGGAAGAAAGTCGGAATGGATTGAAAATCACGAATTATCGATTAAATGCATTTACTTAATCGAATTACATTAATATTAATTACATAAATGACTCTATTGCTATAAAATATGATAAAAATAGTGCAAATTAATCCATTACCATCAGGTGGTGATTGCCTGTCAAGATCAACTTTTATTATAACATTTCTCGATATTCCCATTATGAGTTGGCTGTTGCAGACGCACATGCATACCAAAGTTCCTGGAGGACTAAGCAAAACCATTTTATTTTTATTGAATTCAAGCGAAAACAAAGACATTAATTCATTAAGGCCTGCACTAATCCTAAACAACTTACTCAAAATCTATTCTTTGTCTTTGAAATATTGGAGCAATGTCCTCGTTTGAGGTCGACTTGGCATTCTGATATTATAAATGTGATGCTTTACATAAGAAAACCTTACACAATTCATAATTTGGCAGATACCTTTTGCAACGTAGTCGGAATTTGTTGTCGTTCCAACTTACTCATGACTAATTACAATTTCATCAAATTATAGTTTAGTTAAGCCTTTATTTTACGCTCTAAATTCTGCAGTGGGAGGATTGAAAAAAAAACATAATCACATGTAAACAAACATTATGAGGGATGGATGCAATTCACGTGATGAAGTTCTTGCCTATTGCATCAAATTTATTTTCAAAAATTCTAAAAATTAATTACGTTAAATAAATAATTTACTTAATAATGTAAGTAATTTTTACAGATCTCCACCCTTAGCAACCAAACATACGAAAAAAAGCCACGCACTCGACAAGACATGACCCAAAAAATACGACTTGAATCCTCTGGAGATATTAAATCATGTCTGAGTCTCGAGTTAAAGAAAACAGACTTTCACTTGAGTAAGAAGTTTGTGAGTCATTTACAGTTTATTGGGAGGAAATTTCACGAATGTTTTTATTCACGCAGAATTAGCAAGTACTGCAAACAACTTCTGGTTTTATTGAAAAATTCCTATGTGAGTTTTGTCATGTTCATCAAATGATGATGCCTTCAGTTACTAAGACTTTGTGCTTCCACAATTTATAAATTAATTTGTGCAGGATGCCTCGTCGTCAGAACTTCAAATACTAAAAAGAATTATGTAAGTATAAAAAACTACTCATATGCAATTCTTGTCGAGGCTTTCATGTGACTTTAATTTAGCGAACTCCTATGCTCTCTGAAGTGCGTTGGATCATTAAAAACAGAGCTGACAAAAGTGCTGAGAGAAGTCATAAAAAGGCGTCTAAAAACTTGGTATTTATTTAGATTTTATATTCTTTTTGTATTTTAATAGTAAATCACGACATTTTTCACTTAGGAAAGTTGGCCTGCTTTCGTTCATTGATATTATAATTATTTTTAAATTAACAGCTTTTGGAGAGAGCAGAGGACAACAATTTATGTAGAATTTTTGAATGTTGTCCTTAAAGAAGAAAGCTTATGGATAACATTAATAGAATCAAATGGCCTCACAACTATTTCCAAAGTATATAAGTTGTTGATCAGAAGGAATTTATTCAAAATGTCTTTTATTAATTATTTCGATAAAATACTATTAATATGTTGTAATTTACCAATTTTTATTCTAGACTTAGTTTGAAAATTAAAAATGCAAATTCTGAATATTTTTAGTTTTAAATGCAGCTCATGTCAGAGGCAGCAAGATCTTACAACATGGAACTGCCAAATGATTCAACAAGGAATCTCTTGGTCCTCCTGACAGGCTGGTTGCATTGAAACTGCTTATTCTATTATAATTTCCTTTATATTATATTTATATTATATTTTGCATTATATTTTCTCTTCTCACTTCAGGTATGTTCTGCCACTGCACAGAAACTTCGTCTGAGATTGAAGAGCATCAGGAAATTATCCACTCCCTCGTCCTTCTGATGAGCAGTAAAGATCACCAGATTCTGGAAAATTCACTTGTGGCATTGCTAGCATTATCAAAAAAGTAAGTAATATAATTGATAATTAAAAATATTAAAATGTAATTGATAATTAAAAATATTAAAAACAAAACTGCCAATGAAAGTGTCAAGATGTCTTTCAGTTATATAGTATTTGTGAACTTTGTTATAATAAAAAATTAATAAAATAATTTAAAATAAAAAACATTTTTATTTAAAACAATATTCTAATGAACTCCAAAGCCACAAATCCAAAGCTACCATCCAGTTACAGTTTGTAAACATTTGATTGGCTCTTGTTAATCTGATTTCTTTTTCCTATAAAATGGCACATGTGGTCCTAAGAGAACTTAGTCATACTTTGTATGGAAGCAAAAATATTCTTAGTTATCTTAATCTTTATTTTAAACTTAATTCATTTTATTAAACGGATGTTATGCAAATGATTTCAGAGCAAATCTGCGCAAAATCATCTCGCACCTGAATTCAGTCGAGATCTTGATAATGATCATCGACAGCTACGACCATTTGTACAAAAGGTTGGTCAGGGAACCACACAATCTTAGCCTCAAATTAATTACATCCTGTAACGTTATCAATGAATTTGATGATAATGGAAATTATTTTTAAATCAAGGCTTGAGTTTTCCAGTATTGTTTCTTTTTAATTAATTAATTTATTTATTTATTAATTTATTTATTTATTTACGACCAGTCTATCAGCAGAACTGCTGGCAGAGCTGTTGACTGAAGACGAGCCGAAACAGATGGTAAAGATTTGCGAAGGAATTCTGGTTTTCCTCAGGTTAAAAATAACTTTGGTTTTATTTGTTGTTAATGATAATGATGATGGTTGCCATGGAAATAATATTATATAATATAATAATTTCATTGTGTTATGTACATAATTGTTTGTTTCATATTGTACATGTTCAATTTGCTATTTGTTCTTTCACTTGCTTTGATACATTAATAAACTCATATTTTAAAAAAAAATATTTATTTGTGTTTACTTTACATTGGGCGTCTGCTCAATGCAGACATTTTGGATCAAAATTATACTTTTAAATTCACAGACAGTTGAGTGAATGTGACATTAGGACATGTCAGTGGATCGTTCAATGCCTCTACAGGTTGTCACGTGATCAGGAACTGGCCAATGAGATCAAGTCGAGCAAAGGATTGGAAATACTGCTCTCCGCATTACAGTATTGAGTTGTTAAATTGTGACATAAATGTTATAACATATATATGATTACATTCTAACATATACGTTTTATATTATTGATGCTAATTGTTCATGATAGTTCTTGAACTTTTGTTATGTTTGGTGTTTTTGGCAGCAACATGAAATATCATCCCAAGAACCAAGTTCACAGTGGTTTAACTTCTCTAGCTGAGGTAATGATAACAGTATTTCAATTATTTTATTTATTATTTTACTAATAAATTATTATTTATCACCATTATTAATTAATTTATTTATATATTTATTTATTAATTAAGCACATCACTTCTAATCAAATAAAAATTGCGAACAGAAAATGAAGCCCGGCGAATTGTGGATTCGCTTTCTGTCGTTGAAGTCAACCATATGTGAATGTTTGGCCGAACTGGTCTGTTACGACAACATAGCCTTTGAAGTGGTGCAAATCAATGCCATATTTCTCCTGGCCATTCTCATCCTTCCTTCCTCCTGCCATCAGCCTGATATCAAGAACCAAAACAAGTGCTCTTCAGAATCCAGCCAATCAGAGACTGGATGTCAAGAGACTATCCAGTCGTGGTCCAGTAATTCGCTTGATTTTGAGCCGATAAATGCCGTGGATTTTGATAACTCAGGATTGGATGATATGCCATTGGACAACAAGGATATCATATCTTGCTTTAATAACATGCAGGTCTTGACACAGGATTTATTGGAGATTTAATCCAAATTCTAAATAAAATTGCTTTTTTTTCTTTTATCAGACGAGTGCCTTGAAAGCATTGAGGTTCATATTCAGCCTGGAGAGGAACAGGGGAAAGTTCAAGAAGCTGTTTACTCCATCCTTGTTTGAGAAATTCATCGAAATTGGACATTACAATCGACAACGTCCGCCCTACGAGGAGATAATCGAGGAAATAAATAAACTCAATGTAAATATGTAAATGTAAATAAAGGACTCTTTTGAAAAGTCCTTTAGCTTTAGCACTTTCAAAATTTCTCTTGTGTAATCGTTTTAAATATATCAACTTATATATCCATTGGTAATTAAACATGTAATTGCAATTTATAGAAATGAACCAATCAATTAATAAGCATTCTTTGGGTGAATTCACTTAGGAGTGGCACTTTTTTTATATATTTAATTATATCAACTATATAATTCATTGTATTATACTTATTATAATATATATTATTAATATTTATATATATTGTAATATAAATATACTATATAACATTTAAACATAACTTGACATATTATTTACATCTTACCAAGTATTCAAGTATTAAAAACAGAATTTATTGCCTATTTTTTTTCTTCTCCTTAAAAGCAAGATATTCTGGAACAGCTAAAAGTGAACATCCAGAAGGCCAACACGAACAAGACCCCCATGAAAGTCATCTCCGACTATGTAGTTGTTGACATCCTGGGTGCAGGAGCTTTTGGGACCGTTTACAAGGTCCACAAACTGTCACAACCTCAGACTTTCTTTGCCATGAAGGAGGTAACGTGAAAGAGAAAGAGAGATTAAGTGATCACGATGATGACGATGATGATGGAGGTTTAGAGTCATGATGAGAATTTTAAGCGTGGTGTTGTTTGTGTATTGAAAACATAAAGTATAGTACATATACTTGAGCATATGGTGTAGTACATATGCTTAAGCATATGATTTTTGTATAAATGGTCAATAGGCCTGTTGGCAATTCAGTTATGATAACTAAATGTTACATGTAATTAATTATCAGTTTGTTTGTTGCTTGATGTCTTCTTGATGTATTGGTAATTGTTACAAAGTAATTTATGATTTCCAGTAGGATTAAATGTTTCTCTCTCTCAAAATAAAATCATTAATTTTCTTTTTCAAGGTCTACGAGGCATCGAGCTCGATAGCAACGAGCGACGGAATGAACGGAATGAAAGAACTCCACACGGAACTCAACATCCTCCAAGAAAACCTCTGCCATCAGAATATTGTCCAGTATTAACCAAATGATGTTTAATGAAGCCAATTCCTTTTTTTTTTAAATCCTTATGCTTAGACTCAAAAAAATGGATAATCATAACTCTTTATTTTATGAACCCTTATATTAATTAATCTGATATTGAAATATTGAATTAAGGCTGATAAATAAAACTCTTCCACTTACAAACCAGGTATTACAAGAGCTTCATCTTTGATAAGAGACTGTACATAGTGATGGAATACATTGATGGTTCCACGCTGGAGGAACACCTGAGCTCAACAAAGGAGAAGGGAGAAAGGTTGAGCGAGGAAAAGATATGGGACGTGTTTGTGCAGGTCAAATACCAATACAACATGTCTGACAGTGATTGGTTACCTAGATCGATTCTTGCATTTATTATGATAAGTATGTTTACGATTGGTCATTGACAACTGTCGCATCATCTTTAGACAATTGTAAATGGCAAACTTGTTAATTGATTGTGATTGCTTTAATAGCTGTCACATGATTTACATAATTTATTAATTGTTAATAATTGGAGCAGCTGGTCCTTGGCTTGCGCTACCTCCATAAGGAAAAGAGAATCGTCCACAGGGATTTGAAGCCAAACAACGTCATGCTCTGTTCAAGCAACAGGGTTATCCTGAGTCAGTTTAATATTTTCTAGTCAAATATTTTTAACAAATAATTTTGAAAAATAATGAATTAGGTAAAATTAGGTAATTAATTTGAGATCACACTCTTTTCAATTCTGATTGCTATGATTTTAGTCAAATTAATTTTCTAACAATTTTTAAGTACACGAAATGCTTTTGCATTTTTAGCTGACTTTGGACTGGCAAAACAAAAGAATCCTGAAAATAGCAAAATGATTTCCGTTGTTGGCTCCATACTTTATTCCAGGTCCTTCCACGTGAAACAAACAAATTCAATTGCAAACAAAATAAAAATTCCACTTAATTGAATTTAAGAAATCACCTTCAAACTAACAATCCAATTTTACTCCTAAATGACTCACGCAGTCCGGAGTTGGTGAAGAACGAAGAGTACGGAGAGAAGGTGGACATTTGGTCGCTGGGATGTTTGCTGTACCAAATGTGCCGACTCAAACCTCCATTCTATGGGAGCAACATGTTGGCCCTCGTGGCCAAGGTCGGTTCGTTTGAATGTTTACAGTGCCGTATCTGTTATCTGTCTCTTGTTGCAATTCAAATCAAGATCAATGTCACCATAGCGACTAGGAGTTACAATTGTTCTGCAGATTGTCGAGTCTCGTTACGAGCCGGTGGACAAAGATCAATGTTCGACGTTACTGACCTCAACGATCGATCTGTTAGAAAAATAGTTTTCAGAGTGCTTTCTCTTAGATTCAATAAAAGTTTTATCAATTAATTAATTAATTAATTAATTAATTAAGTCACTCCATATCAAATTAAAGTCAAATAAATGTTAAAACAAATAAATAGATTAAAATCTATAGGAATGTTCATTCTGAAAGTCGAAATGAGTTGTCCTTATAATGATTCATTGATACGTTAATTCATTGACTCATTGGTTCAATGATTCACATACGAAATTAAAAACTGCAGATGCCTGACCTCAGAGCAGAAGGATCGACCCGACATAAATGGAGTGGCTTCGTTCATCAGCAGCATCCTCCTATCACATCTGGATGAAGCCAGGAGGGAGGAGTCTAATCTAAAAAAGAAACTGGAGAATGAGAAGGCCAAGAAGTAGGAACTTCTTTGAGGAGATGTCAAATTTAATAACATCAAGTAAATGGTGGAATTGATATTCACCTCACTTTCTGTAAGTTCAAGCATTGACTACAGATCAGCCTCAATCAATTTAATACTAATTCAATGATTTCAATGATTTCAGCTCCTACAACCAACTACAAGAGGATGAGAGCTACATGGCATCGCAGTCACAGGACTCTGGTTATCTCTCTAGCAAGCTATCTCCTAAGGTGATTGGCTGGAACCGCAACCAATCGAGAGACGTGTCGGCAGCTCCTGGAATGTCTACGCAGCAAAAGGGAGCCTGGGGTTCTCCAAGACTGAGAGCCAGCTCAACTGAAAGCAAAACTAGGAAAAACATGCCAACATTGAATCAAAACTTCAAAAAAGTTACAGAACATCCAAAATTGATGCCTCTAAAGCTGAATGCTCTGCCTCCCTTTCACCCAAAAGGAAGCTCAAAAAGGTCTGAGGGATTCAGCACCCCAATGAGCCCCCAGGGTCTGACCAGGCTGATCCAGTAGGTGGTGGTGGTGACGATGACTATTGATCGATGTTGACATTCCATTTAGAGCTTGCAATGATCTCCTTGATCTCCTACTTTTCAATTTCCCAGTTGTGAAGAGAACCTGAGCACCTTCCAGTTGACTTCCAGCAACATCCCTCTCAACAGAAGGCTGTCAAGGTCAAGCATTCTCCCAGATGTCAACGCGAGTCCGATGCCGCACTATGCCGTCCTGCCCGATCTCAACCTGAAGCGGAACCACGGTCCGGATGTCACCCTGCCCAAGATGAACTCCGCCCCGAGCATTCACTCCAGGGAGAGAGCCCTTGCGAAGGAGGCCCGGAGGATGGGTTGCTAATCCAATTCGTCTTACCATAATCTCTGATTAATTATTCATGAAATTTTCACCAATTTTATTCAACAGTGAATGATTAATTAGTGTACAAAACTTGATGAAACAGTGAGGGCCTCCTCCAGTAGGTCACTGCTGTCCGGAGGAACGAGAGGTGACCCGTCTTTTGATTTCTTCAGGCAATTGCACAAGATTGTCTACATTACCCAGGTGGGTTTATGCACAAACATCTTTTCTAAATTTAAATTTAAGTCTCAAAATAATTTTGTTACTCTTTAACATAAGCAGAAATAATAAGATAATATAATGATATTATAATTAATTATAATTAATCGACAAATATCTCCAGATGCCTCCAAGCCTGCAGTACTGTCCGAGAAGAAAGATTGTAGAGGACTTCAAGAGACAACTCTTCCAAAGTTCTCAGTGCATCAACCAGTCTATGATGCACATTCACAAGGTCTCATGATTATTAAGCAGTGAGAGATAATTGGTTGGGTACTAAGGGCCAAGTTACGATCATATACACAATCATCGCCATTTTTGTATAATATCCAATAAACTATGAGTACTTGAGATTTAACCGGGTAAAAATATTAATTCATTCATTCATTCATTAATGCAGCTCATGGATGCCAGTAAAGAGATTGTAGGCTTGAAAATGGCTCCCTCAGTCTTAAAAAGTCTAAAGCATTCTCAAGGTAATTTTTATTTGGCCTATAGCCATGTTTGTTGATTATTAATTATATGCTTGGCTGGGTTACAGATTGGTTTAAACAGTTTAAGTAGTTATGTCAAACAAATAAAATTTAACCCCTTCAAACTGCATTAGGTCAAATCATTTTTAGTTATAAATATTAAATTATAAGTTAAATTCAGTAACCAATTGTTAAATTAAAGGAGTTACAGCAGAATGGCGCTCTGATGAATTGACCTATGCTGACCTCAAGATCATAATCAACCAGTTACTTGAAGAAAACAACTACTAGCCTTTTCAATCCATTCCAACCTTTTTTTTAAGAAATAAACTCTGTGATAACAACACGAAAATTTATTCACCTCGCTACTTTAAACTCAAACATCGATGAGGGATTAAAATGCACCAGAACTAATTTGCCGACTCGGGTCATGGCTACAGCTTCAGTAATGGTCTACAAATTAATTGTGAATTCTACATTCTTTGTAGAGAAAGCGTTAAAAATTCGAGGTCTCCTTTTAAGTTTTAAAAACGATCTTTTGTGAGGATGTAGAAATGACGACGGGTAAGACAAATCACATAATTAGCCAATTTATATCTGTTTGTCGTTGTAGAAAAAAAACAAGGTCAAATGGAAAAAAAGACAAAATGATACGAAATTCTTAAATAGACAAAACGTAGCCCAAAAGTTCAAGCCGTGATCCAAAATTACCAAGCAACAGGTCATCCAACTGACCTAACAACGGAGCGTTGCCATGGAAATGTAATGAGAGTAAAAGTAATGAGAGAAAAAAATTCAAGTCTTGCAATCACTAATTTTAATCTAAAATCTGTCATTGAACTTTCCGAAAATATTGGCAGACATGTTTCAGAAATATTCATACAATTTTAACAACAAATAAAAGGGTCAGATCACAGTGAATGTATGTGGAAGATAATGCAATGCACATTTGCAGGCGAGATTAACCATTTGCTGCTAGAATTTACGATGAAATTTTATGCCTCAACGCGCTGGAATTTTCCGATAATGACGGGAGAAAAACGTGATCCTAACGAACATTATGTAATATCTTACACGATTAAGTTCACATAGCCTTGGGAAGTTCCATAAATAAGCTATCCTTCATAGTTTAATCGAGATATAGTTTTTGCTATCTCAAATTGAGTGATGAGGATTGTTTCAGACTAGCAAACAAACACTCTAGTGTCTTTAAGAGGAACAACTCAAGATTAGTATTAATCTCGAGGCACACATCCATAATCGAATCCGCTTTTAAACGATAGCCTCTATAATGCGATAGTTCGCGCACAACGAATCATTGGGCCAAGAAATTAGATGTCCTCCAATCAAACATTCGAGGTAGCCAGCTACCGGAATGCACAGCTAGAACTCCCTTCCAATGTTCGTCATATTGTACTACCATTGAAAGAAAGACATGAACGTTCGAATCACAAGAAACTGGTGATAACATATTTGGTTGATCCATCTCAACTTTTCCAAGTCTTGTCACTTATAAGTATTAGTCATACACGATCAGTGGGTTGGAAGTAAAACTGAAGATGACGTTGGAGATGAGAAGAGTATGAACAGTACGATGAGGATCGTGTGACACTCTGCCTTACTCTCTCCTCCAAAACGGTCAATCAATCTCGAGGAATCTTCAGAAAATCCCCAAATCTAAAAAGTTCCCCCCTAAATGAATAGCCAAGGGAATGGAAAATATAAAATATCACCATCATCATCGTCGTAGATATCGTCATCATCACAATCATCGTCGTCATCATCATCATCATCATCAGCCTCACGAACGCAGCATAGAAAAGGAAAGCGCAGTTAGAGTTAAACGCCAAAATACTGTTTCCCAGTCCTTCAAGTCCTGACTTGGCCAAAGTTCAACTGTTGACCTCTTAGGCCTTGTTGTTGCCGTTCACCAAAGCATGTTGTTGCTGTTGATTCTGAGTCGAAGATGCAACACAATTGCTTTGATGGTACTTTGATAACATTCATAATTATTATAATTAATTTATTATTGGTATTGTTACCTTATTATTATTATTATTATTATTATTATTATTATTATTATTATTATTATTATTATTATAATTATTATTATTATTATTATTATTATTATTACTATTATTATTACTATTACTATTATTTGCTGTTGATGCTTTATGTGATGATTTATTAGAGACAAGCTATGGTGAAAGTCACGACCTTGTTATCATAATAAATGCAAAAATCTATGTTTTTTGCATAATAATAATAATATTAGTAATAATAAATTTTCACGATTTTTAGGGTTAGGGGTTAGGGTTATTATTCGCGATGCCATAAAATACGCCTGCGTGAGGCTCGTTAACAAACACAAAAGCGTTGGAAATTCCACTTACACTTTCTCTTGGATGCTTTCTCCTGTAAATTTTTTATGATGGTAATTAATAATAATAATAACAATAATAATAATAAGAAGAAGAATAACAGCAATAATAATAGTTATAATAATAACATATTTTGCGACCTCAAAGCCTCACATCGACATTAATATCGACTGAGGTGTCGAATGTCATCGTCATCATCATCGTAATTGTTATTATCAAGATTGCCACTGATACTAGTATGCATGATTATGATTACAATGTTATTATTATTATTATTATTATTATTATTATTATTATTATTATTATTATTATTACTATTATTATTATTATCAATAAGTAATGGTGGTAAACGAGATACAAATATATCCATCATAGGTCGATGACAATGACAACGATGATGATGATGGTGATGGTGATGATGATGATGACGACGACGACGACGACAAATGCCCGACTCACCTGCAAATGAAGGTGATGACCAGGGTAGCGATGATGATAACCAGGATGAAGAGGAATATTATAATGAGCAGCACGTTCGGCGTCAGGCCACCAATCTTGCCTTTTAATGGCGATCAAATAATGAATATTCAATTAGGCCGCCTCATGAATAATTAATTGGCTCGTTACAAATCCTCGTCGTCATAAGTAAAGTACGTATGTTAAATGCTACGGTTGAGTCTGAAGCATCAATCGTTGTCTCCATGACAACCACGTCCCTCAATCAGAAAGCAACATCGTCCATTGGTTGCTGAGCCTTGACTTATGAATATTATAAACATTAATGACTGATTAAATATTAATGAGACCGAACATTATCATTATCAGGAGGACCACGAGGGTCTGAGCGCCGCTAGAGTTATGCATAGAAATTACACGATGATTGATTGACCTGTCAGTCAGAGGACGACAACAGGTTGAAGTTGAAGTGAATTATTTTTTAATAACTTTTGTCGATTTTTTAAAATTAAATTTTAAATTCTCACAAACATATCGAAATAAAAATATGATTCAACGTTATTATCGTTATTAATGTTACTTGTAGTTAATGTTATAGCATAACAATATAACTTAATAATAATAATAATAATAATAATAATAATAATAATAATAATAATAATAATAATAATAATAATAACATCAACATCATCATCATCGTCGCCATCGTCATCACCACAATGACTCACTTTCGTCGAACTTGATGTACTGACAAGCGTTTCCCTGATAGTCGTCTTTACAACTAAAACAATTAAAATAAAAAAAATTGTCATCATAAAAAAAAAGAATTGGACGAAACGGAAATGATGATGACGATGATGATGAACGACGACGACGATGATGATGATGATGAACGACGACGATGATGACGATGATGATGGCGACGATGACGACGACGATGACCTGTCGGTACATTAATTCGTTGAGTAAAATAAAAATACAAACTTAATTTGTTATTTAATAATTGCAGAATTAAAAACAAAAAATGAATGATTACAAACCAACAATAACAACGCGACGTGTGGCGGCCATGATGATGATGATGATGACGATGACGACGACGACGATGATGATGGTGCTGATAATGATAATGGTGATGACGATGATGACGACGATGACAAATATTTAGAATTCATAACCAGTTCGAATTCAAATACATGAATTCAAATACACATTCGATCAATTGCGAACCCAACAGTAAAATTATTTTTTTATTTTTTTCAAAAATGATTATTATTTCTAGAAAAAAAATCAGGTCAAGAGAGATGCTGAGAAGCGGAAGAAGAGAGAAATCGTTAGGGTTCTCATGGCCATCCAATCAGAGGGTCGCATCACATTAAAGACATCGCTTCCTATCGCTCTTATATAATGTTATTATAATTTATTATGTTATTATTTACTCAAGTAATGATTTTTTTTATAAAAATGTATTCATATATTATATAAAATTATTATTATTTATTTATTTACTTATTTAATATTATTTAATATTAATAATATTAAATAGTAATCGCTACGACGATGCTAAAGGTGATGACTGTGACGGTAATGAAGTCAATTTAATACAAAATTTGGACAATTAACATAATTCATTAATTAATTCATTAATTAATTATTCATTAGCCACTTACATGCACGTGAAATGGTAGTCCTCTAGAGTACCCTTCGAGCAGCAATACTCGGTACTGAAGGCCGTGCAGTTGTGTTTATCAGGAGCGCATAACGACCATCCGCTATGGCAGGACCCTACGAAGATCATCACCGTCATCATCATCATCGTCGTCGTCATCGTCGTCATCGTCATCATTATCATCATTATCATCATCGTCGTCGTCGTCAATTGCTATCTTCAGCGTCGCTTCGCAATCATGCAATCTCATTTCAAGAATCGACAGTGATTAATGGGATCTCATCATCGACGTCGTCATCATCATCATCATCGTTGTCGTAGTAGCAGTCACCATCATCGTCACCGTCGTCGTCATCATCATCATCATTGTCATCACCTTCCGCATGAACATCCATGGAGAAGAGGTCGTGCTCAGTCCCAGATGGAACTGTCGGAGATGAGGGGTCACTCGGTTCAGTTGGAGGAGGAGGAGGAGGAGGAGATGGACCTTTCAAGCACATGTGAGGAGTAGGAACTCTGCAATGACAATGGAGTTAACTGATGATGATGACGATGATGATTATTGCAATAGTTATTGTTATAAATTAGTATCAAAATATATAATGATACTATCATCGTCGTAGTCATCATCGCCGTCATCATCATCATCATCATCACGTTACTTAATGTTGTTTATTATTTTTACTATCGTCATCACCATCACCATCATCATCGTCGTCGTGGTCACCATCATCGTCGTCGTCGTGGTCACCATCATTACTCAACTTGATTTACGAAAATGATTAAATTAAAACAAAAACGGATGAGTACATGAGTAGCTTTAGTCGTCTGCTTCCCTCTAAATCCTATTCTTTCTCGTTTTGGTTACATAAAATAACTACCGCAACGCCAACAAAAACGACGACGACGGCAGCGACAACTGCGACAGCGACTGCGCGACATCGGCTGCAGTAGCAGCGACAACAACAACACTAACAACATGTGAAGCATTCCCATAGGCAGCTCAGAAGCTGACCTTTAACCTTAAATCAACCACTGAATAACGAATGAGAAGGGGCTTGAATATGTAGACAATCAACGTTTATAAAAAAAAAAGCAGAGACCCACGTGACTGATTCATAAATATTGATGAGCTGGCGACAGCCAAATAGAGAGACAGAAATAGAATTTCAAAGTCACCAACAACATTAACAACACCCTGATCTGCTCGTCAACAAATAAATAAATAGGGGATATTTATAAAACGGAAGTGTCTAGCTATTCACTGGACCGAGGAGAGACAGAGATGATTGGTTGACCTGATTGAATATTAATTAACCGATGAATAATCATCCGACAAGTGACAACCCGACAACACATATAGGTGAAACACCACGATGACTTTCTATTCAATTATTCAACTTTATTAATATGCACGAAGTATTGCATAAATTAACATACAACAAGTGCTGCTTACATATTAACTTGCAGCAATTGTTGCATATATTAGCACACTTAATAAGTCTTGCATACATTAATATACAATTAATAATTAATCAGATAGCTGGCAGCATCATAGATAGCTGGGTTCATGAAACATATATCAAAATGATTTTCAAGGCGCGGGTGAGTATCAGCAGAAGTTGTAGAAAGAGTATCAATTGAATTTGAAAACATTCCAATACGAGCAGTCATTGTATCCTTTGTCATTCCCTGCTCGATTTATTTACTTTATTATTATTATTATTATTATTATTATTATTATTATTATTATTATTATTATTATTATTATTATTATTATTATTATTATTATTATCATTATCATTACCATTACCATTACCATTACCATTACCATTACCAATACCAATACCAACACCAACATCATTATCATTACCATTACCATTATCATTATCATTATTATTATTATTATTATTACCATTATCATTATCATTATTATTATTATACAAATAGTTATTTTGCATACGAGGCATATCATGTTTTTATAAATTAATAATAATAATAATAAATTATAATAATAATAACAAAATAACCCTATTAATTATTCCACGGTTAAATGGACTTTCGATAAAAATTATTGATAAATTATGCACGCACCGAAGAACATCTCCAAGAGAAACATGGCGCTTCAAAATGTCGCACAAATCATTCGTTGTTTGATCAGATATCTTTCATTTGTTGACCGAATTTTTCAGTTTTACTGGGTTTTTTAAATTAAAAACTTTATTGCAATCGAACTTCAAAGTGATCGGTAAAATTTCGTGGGTTAGGTGTTATGGTTAGGGCTAAGCTTAAGGTTAGGTTAACGTTAGGGTTAGGGTTAGAGTTACGAAATTTTTGATTTTGTTTTGTCAATAATAAAGTTAAGAGACGTTTACTTTAGCAACTTATTGATTGGTAGCCATATTGGTTTACAATATCAGAGATTGACCTCAAAAAGCAGGGCTTAATTAAATGACCGCCTAATTAATGTTACTTTGTATCGCGTTTGCAAAAAGCTGTCAGTTCTAATCTCTGTATTCATATCAATATGATGATAGTCACCACATGACTTTGAGCAATTGACCTTTCAACTTGATTTGATAAACAAATAAATAAACTAAAAATAGCATCAAAACGATGAATGAACTCGGTCAGCCAATGAACACTCACCCTCGAGGATAGCCATCTTGAACAAGGACAAGAATAACAACATCCAATCACAAGAAATTCTTTTCCAGCAACAACACAAGACGAGAGACAACAACAATCGAATCGATTTCTACAAACAAACATTGAAGCGACGCAGTCGACCTCTTCAGTAGTAGGACGTACGCATAGAGCTTTGAATGAATGAAGTGAGTGACTGAGTGAGCGAGTGAGTGAGTGAGTGAGTGAGTGAGTGAGTGAGTAAGTGAATGGGTGAGTGAGTTCACGTCGTTTTTTAATCCGAGATTAATGATTTCTATCATTATCATCGTCGTTGCCGTCATCATCCAACCAAGAGCAGCAGATGATATTCTTTAGCTAAAGTCATCACTGGATCGTGGACACCTTAAGACTTATGACTTATAACAGGAAAGTATCATCATCATCATCATCGTCGTCATCGTCATCGTCATCGTCAACATCATCATCGGCGTCATCGTCAAGGATTAAAAAATGATTTCGTAATAATTACGGTTTAATTAAAAAAGATTCACGCAACTCAATTATATCAAACAGAGTCGCGTCAGATGATTCTGGGAAACCCAGATAAACCGAAAGTCCACAGAAAAGCATCATCATCATCATCATGACCGTCATCATCACCACCATCATTGCGGGAAAACCCCACTCCGATTTTCTAGAATATTATTTTCAAGAGTTTCAAAAGTGGATCTATTTCAAAACTTGAGTCAAAACTTAAATTGGGCAATAAATTCTTTAAAAATATGATAAAATAAATTGAAAATTTCATAATATTAAAAGCAAAACTTGAAATATATCGTTGAATGAGAGAAGGAACATTGAATGAGAACATTCTCACGACGTTGGCGTGTAACTTGTGCTAGGAATAAAGTGAACAATTTGATAATAAATTTGATTAATAATTTATTAATTCTGTTTAAATGTAGTTAAATCTCACACAATTTATATATTATGACGATGACCTTTTAGCAACATTTTCAACGCGGATTCGAAACGAATGTCGGATGAATTGCAAATAATTAAATATCGAAATATTCTGTTTAATTTCCAGCATTTATCACTATCATGTGACACAATGTTCGAGTGGAATGCTGCTATTGTTGTCGTCGTCGTTTGCTATTGTTGTTGTTGCTGCTGTTGTTGCTGTTGTTGTTGTTTTTATATTTATATTGGTAATCAAAAAGTTTTGTTTACAAATATTTTAAATTGTTAAATTTCCATTGCAAGTCAGACTTGGCACAAGGACCTCCACAAAGAGCACAGTCTCTTCACGTCAATAAGAGCCAAAGATAAGATAGTGTCGATGATGTTTACGGTGACTGCACGAATTTATTATTCTTATTATTATTATTATCGTCGTCGTCATAATCATCATCATCATCATCATCATCATTATTATTATTATTATTATTATTATTATTATTATTATTATTATTATTATTATTATTATTATTATTATTATTATTATTATTATTATTATCATCGTCCTCATCATCATCTTTATTATTAGTATTAGTAACATTGTTATTGTTAGATTAAAATATTTAATTGCATTATGTTATGACTCCAGAATATCAAGATCTAAACGGTTTAATAGAATCACCACAACACGACACAGTACGATACGGACATGAGCGAAATTAAAACGGAAACGAGCGTGCCTCATCGCCAGAGGTACACAAACCAAAGATATATATAATCCTACAACACAATATTGATTACTATTATCACATTTATGGATTTATTTATGTGTCTTATTTTTGAATCACGTGAGGTTTGCTGACGAACAGAAAACCCGTGGAGTGAGTTGAGAATGAAAGCAATCATAGGGAACTTAATTGTCTGCTCACGTGACCAGAGCCTTTCAAAGTGACCCTCACCGAGAAATATTGTCGTCGTTTATTTGTAATTTACTGACAAAATGCGAGAAAATGCGGGTCCTGCTTTCAGTTTCGGTTTTTATTTAAAACGAAATTCAAAGCAATTAAAACGTAAAAATAAAAATTATTTAAAGATGTAAGTTTCTTAAATTCGGGCATAGATTTATAATTAGTGAGCGATTGATTGATTGATTGATTGATTGATTGATTGATTGATTGATTGATTGATTGATTGATTGATTGATTGATTGATTGATTGATTGATTGATTGATTGATTGATTGATTGATTGATTGATTGATTGATTGATTGATTGATTGATTGATTGATTGATTGATTGACACGTCGGATGATTCCGACCAATAGCATCTTTACACGGTAAAGTGATAATCACCATCATCATCATCACAGGTAGAAACTCCTTTGAGAAACCTAATTGCAGCTTCAAGCAATTACTTTGGACCGGAAGTCAAGAATTCTGGAACATTTTCGCGACGCTTGAAAGAGTTTTGTCAAAAATAAAAATAATCGGCTTTATAATAATCATTAGTAATCATTATTTATTAATTCGGATTATTAACGATAATAATAAATATTATTATTATTTTATTATTGTTATTATTATTATTATTACTATTATTATTATTATTATTATCCAATTAAATGACAATAGCGATTCATTCATAATCTCTACAATGATTAATTTTACACTCATTTTGGTGCTCAACTCAACTTAGCACTTCTTTTTTACAATACCACTTCTACAGTAGGTAAACAAACTCTTGCCGACGCACGAACGAATCAACTCAGGAATACGAATATGAATATGCATGTGAATGTGATTATACAAATGCAAACACGACGAATATCCGATGTATTGAAAGTTTGTAATTCATAATATTTCATTCATCATTTACGTGGGCGGTTTCATTGATCCTGGCAAATCTATCAACAGACAAACAAGCATTTGAAACAACGGCAACAACAACAACAACAACAATAACAACAGCGTGCATTCCTTCATTAGGCATCTCAATGCCATTCTCACTCTCAGCTTATCATCGTCTCACCCATCTTAACAAGTCTGGGTGGGCGACTCATAAGACATCCACGACATTCGACTCTAACTATTTTAGAAACGAATCTTTGGTTAACAGAACGACAATCCAATAGACATTATAAAAATTCAAACAATTTTCATTATTACGTTATTATTATGTTATTGTAATATTTTACCTAATTGAAAATTTATTTTGCTGAATAAGTAGAAATTTGAAATTGAAACTCATCCTCTGAAAACATAAACATTTCTTCTAAGTTCGTAATCCATCAAATCTTAATTTGAGAAGCTTTAAGTTTAATATTTTTGAGAATTTTTCCATGGCTTTGTTGTTATTTTGTTGTTTTTTTTTTCATATAATATTTTCTTATATTTAAATGTTTTATCCAAACGTAAATCATTTTACAGTTTACGTCATCATCTTCCAAGAGTCAGAAACATCGCAAACTTAAAATCTTCTACGACGCCATATGCGTATAAACCCTCCAATCAGTCATTATTAACAGTCATCAGAGTCACATTTCATTGCGGTTTTTCCCGCGACCCTTTGCTGAACTAAGAAAGAATCAGGATTAATCAGCAAATTATTGAGTTAAAATTCTAAAGATCGAGAATTTTAATTAGTCATACGAAGGACTTTAGGACAATTACTAAATGAAGGACCCAATTTGTTTTAATCACGTTTTAAGTCATCGTAAAAACAAATTCCCGCACACGAATTAAGCCTTCCAAAACCACAAAAAAGTAAAAATACAAAATTGATCAACAACATCGAGTTTGCGATTCACTTCAATGTTTATCAACAGTTCGTTACCAAACATGGGAATTTCTGGAAAACGAAACTTTCCTAAAGACTACCTAAAGCCAATTACGATTGAAAAATCGGTAGCGCATTATCATCATAATCATCTGATAAAGCCTCAAACATGGCTAAATGTCTTCACTGAAGCAGTTCAGAAATGTCAGCAAACCATATGTTAGCCAGAAGCTGATATTAAATAAAGACATACACACACACGCTAACAGCATGACAGGGTTAAGTATAAATAACCAACAACAAACCTCAAAGACTCCAGCAAATGATCCAACGTTCAATGTAAACTATGTAACGGCTCTATGATGCCCTCAAGAATGATTTAAATTGCAAATAAGCTTTCCAGTTCAGACGCATATGGTATCCACCGGGAGAGAAGCGAAAGCTTCTTGAAAGCAGAGAACATCCCAAGAATGCCTCGTGAATTCAACCTGCCTCTATTTACGTGTGTCCGCATAATTATGCAAATGAATCTGACGCACCTTATGAATTTACATCAAAATAAATAACCGAAAGTTAATTTTTTTATGTAAATTCGTTAACAGCAATGCATCAATAATAACATGGGTAAAATAATGACAGAAAATCGATCACATACCATAGACTCACGGTAATGATTCTAATCCGCCGCAGATAAGACTTTTATGACAAATTATTCAGGATTTATTTAGGATTCATTCAGGGCATAATATTAAATCGGGTATAATGTTATGAATAAATTCGGGTATATTATAAAGCTCACCTTTAGAGGTCACGTATAGCGAGATGTAGACTCATTGAGGGGGGATAGTCTTGCATATGTATATAAGATATCCGCGATTAATAAATAGGCCAGAGCAGTCCGTTTAGTTTTGAACTTTCTGCTCCAATTGATATTTCTTGCCATGTCTTTCGTTTTCAAGGTAGTTGTATTCAGTGTGATTGTCGCTGGCTTGGCTTATTGGTGGGCGACCAATTTCAACGTGCCGGAAGGTTTGGAGCAGAGGAATGAGGTTGCCTGGATTTACGGTGCCTCCAAAGTAGCAGGGTTTCTGGTTAGTAGCTGTACTTTGCTGCTTTGTGCTGGTGATTTTTTGTGACATTTTTTTAAAAAGCGAACTAAATTGTAAAATGAGATCTTAATGTTTACACAACTCTCTTGAATGTAGATCACAATAGCATGTAGTTATTATTGTCAATAGTCAGAATTGGGAGAGAAAGTTGGCTTGGGGCATAGAGCTGTTCTTTTGAGAAAATTGGCAGGTGTGCAATTTTTGGAATCAAAGAAGCCCATTTATGATGACATTACAGTTAGTGAAGAGAATTTCTTGATTTTTGTACATTCAAACCATTTACCATGGTAGCAAATGATAATTGCTTTCTTTATAATTAAATAAAATTAAGTAAAATTATTTACAATTCAGAGAAAGTGCCAAATTAAAGTGAATCTTGTGAAAAAAAGTTTAAGTTAAATAAAATGATTGAATTAATCCTTTCCTTGAAAACAATCCTATCAATCTACCAGATTCATTCATTAATGATTGACACAGAAATATAAAGATTCTTTTGCTGGAGTTGAGGTCCTGATCATAGAGCCTAAAGACAAAGACCCTTACGGACCTGCCCTCGTATGGATCCACGGTGGGGGCTGGGTACTGGGATCAGCAGGTTGGTTGATTGGTTGTCTTGCAAGGTATGTATGGCCTTGAAGCTAAAGCGTGGTTTTTGCTACAATGAGAAAAACAAACGCTAAGCTATGTTTGGGTCGGCCTTTTGTGTAATTTTAACCATGGCCTGCCGAACGTTTAGGCATTTTACCATCTGTTGCACAACTGCTCTTGTTGTGTTGTTCAGATAGCAGATTTTATGTTAACTAATTACATTAACTCTATTTTTAAAGATTGCTTCATTGTATTAAGTGTCTGTATCATGTTGCCTTATCAAATATTTTATAAAAATTAAAACGAACAGGATTTGATATGTCTAAAACTCAACAATGGGTGCTAATTTCCAGAACAGTTGCTTTGGGGTTTTTATTAACATAAAAAGATATATCACGAATTGAGTAACAAAATGTATCACTGAATATTCTCCTTTTCAGAGATGGACACGGAGTTTTTGGAGGAGTTGTCAAAGGCCATGAAGATGATGATCGTCTCCATCGAGTGGGTTGTTTTGCATCTCCAACGTCTTGCAATTTTTCAAGTTGAAATTGAAATTTGATTTTTGTTTTTTTTTTAATTAAAACAAATTGATATTAGTAATTAGATTCAAATTTATTCTAAATATTGTTTATATTTTTAAACCTGTAAGTAATTTATTATACTATTTAACGACTACAGGTACAGGATGGCTCCAGAATTTCCATACCCGACACCACTGGATGACTGCTTCGCTGCCACAAAATATTTCATCGAGAATGCCTTGGAATACAACGTCGATCCCTTCAGGATTGCCGTAGGAGGTGGGTTCTGGAAATTTCCAGAAAGTTCTTGCTTGAAATGATTAAATTAAAGGTTATTATTATTATTATTATTATTATTATTATTATTATTATTATTATTATTATTATTATTATTATTATTATTGTTGTTGTTGCCAACGTGAACCGAATCTTGCTTTAGATCCTGCTGCATACGTAAAGAGTGCAAATTAATTTGGAATCAGTGGAGGAATCAACTGTAATTTTTTGTAATATTTTGTAAGTGCTCGATTAGAGGAGTGTTTTTATATAGGTTTCATATATATGCCACAACTATATCATGTAAAAATATGCTTTTTTTGAAAATCCTGCCATCTTGCCATTATTATGTTTTAGAAGCGTGACATGTAATGCAAGTGATTGCTAGTACTTAATAAAGCTCCATAGAGTCAGCGCTAAGCTCAGTGCATTAAAATTAACCGATGATGATATTGATCACGATTTTTTTTATAATGATGATGATGATGATGATGATTGGGTTGCAAATTTTCTTCCACGTCGAAAACAGGAATGAGTGCCGGAGGAAACCTTGCGGCCGCACTTTCCATGAAGATCAGGGACTCGAATCTCACCTGGAAGATCAAGCTTCAGTTGCTCTTTGTTCCCTGTCTCCAGGCCTACACCTTCGACACACCTTCCTACGTTCAGAACTCACCGGATGAGTTTCTCTCCAGATCAAGCATGACCAACTTTTGGTTATGGTATGCCTTTGGAAACAAGGGACATCTTCTAGTGGACGATTTTATTGAGGGAAGGTATGACCCACGGGTATTATTGGTAGAGCATAGTTTAGATTTGTTGGGTTTTTTTTTGTGAATTTGTGATATTCAATATTTTTTAATGCTTAATAAAAAGCTAATCCAACTTTTCCTCATTATAGACACCAAAAGGTCATCGATCCAAATGGAAAACTTGCTCACCTAGTTGACTGGAAATCTCTTGGAATAAATTCGCCATCCATGACTGACGACACTGTGTCTGTGGCGACAGAAGCGGAACTTTCGGAAAAATCAGAGAGAGAGATTGCAAAACTAAAGAAGGTACTCGTCGATCCTCTTTATGCCCCTCTCTTGGCCACCAACTTGTCCGGCCTGCCGGTCACTTACCTCGTCACGGCAGAATTCGATGTACTCAGAGATGACGGCCTCATGTACGGCAAACGTTTGGCGAGGGAGGGAGTCGAGACGAAGACGGTGCACTACCAAGGAGCCTTCCACGATGTCTTGCTGTGGACCGAGCATTACAACGTTTCGAAAAAGATCTTCGAAGATGCTCTCGACTATCTCAAGACGAAGCTCTGAAGATGTTGCCAGCTTAATTCAAGCGATATTCAGCCCTACCAAATATCTCTTTTAATGTGTTTTATCCGCTTCGGTTTCATCATGGTGGTTTTCTATGCGTGAAAGCGTGGGGGGATTTTGCGTTGCACCCGGATTGTCACCGTCGTTTTCGTTTCTTCCGAGTTATTCTTGCAGGACGTTTAACGATTCCTGGCCAGGGTGCGAGAGAGTCGGAAGCCAAAACGGATCTCAGAGGCCTCGTTTTACTCAACTGCATTGAATTCCCAAAAGACCCAACCCATTTTTTGATTCGTTTGTGAACGCATTTTAATCGTCGGTTGCTGGTGACGTCAACTTTTGTTTCGACGTCAGTTTTTTTGCCACAATTTGCTTTAATTTTCCACGGCAATTTTGACGACACATAACTTGAAGACCTAATTATTTGAATATGATATTTAGAATCGTCGTTTCTTCGTGTAAGTCGGTCTGTGATAGTGGCAAGTTTTACTTTAGATAAAGGTTTCAGAAGGAGTTTAAAGTGGGTTAGCAGGGTAAGCCATATTATTATTATTGTTATCATTTAAGTGGTTTCTTTATATGCGTGTAAGTGCTAGACTGACAAGTCATCAGCTTGAATTTGTGACAAATTTGAAGTTTGTTCACATAAAGCGGTGTAAATTTTGGCGTTCGAAATTTTCAAAACAAATTACTCTTGCTGGGAAAGGTGTGGGTGTAATCACGGATTAGATAAAATAGAACTTGGGCTTATTGAGTTCATGTTACGCAGTAAGGAAACGTATTTTTCAGTCTCTCAAACCAATAGAATTAATGTAATAGAAAGCTGGAGGAATTTTCGCCATGAAATATTCTGAGTGAAGTGTGTCTGCGTCATATTTCAGTTTTGAATAAAAGTTTATGATAAAAATCTTATCGATTTTATGATTTAACTCTTCAAATGAAACATTCATAATAAAAATTTATGATTCGTAAACTATATATTGCATAACTAAAAAACCAAGCTTGAGTTAAAGTGGTGCATATTGATAACTTTAATTAAGCAGGGCAATTAACTTTTCTTAGCTGATCGCACGATTTTCGTGAGGAACAATTTTCATACAATTAAGAAGTTTACTTTTAAAAGCTGTTGGAAATGCTGATGAGTTTTTAATGGTTGTCAGTAGTCGGCCTAGGTTTGAGCTATGATTCAAAGGATTTCATGTAGGCGGTCTTCTGCAGGTTGTTAATCGACATTTGGTTGAAAGCTGGATTGCAATAAAATCGTCATTACAAGCGATTTTAAAAATCTACTGACTAAAGGAGACCAAAGGTAGGGCCCAGTTTTCGAAGCATGTTGGGATTTTTGTTTATAAACGTTTAATGATGTAACATTCAAGAATTAAACCTGAAAATTTTGAATGAAATCTAAAACCTGTTCCTTTTTTTGTATTTGGAGCTATTAATGAATTTAAGAGCATTTTAACGATCTTCTGATAAATGTGACTATTGAATTACTTTATGCAAAGACAAATGTCTCACCAAAGTGTTTCAACTTACTAATGCAGCTAATTTTAAGGTAATTTATTGCACATGGTACATGTAATTTAAATTGCACTTTCACATTATTTGAATAAATTAGCATTGGAACTAGAAACATTGAAATCTATCAAGGAGGTTTTTACAAGTATTTACTCCTCGTTTAATAATTGTAAAAACATGGAGTTTAATTATGCACAGATTAAAAACAGTTTTTAATCCATTCTCACTTTATTGGTTTTATTGGTAACATTTCCCTTTTTCTCAGTTCCAACAATATTCTTATTTCAGGTTTACATAGGACTAATTATGATTCATCACTCCGAGCAATTTGTAAGCTGCCATTGAAAACTGAATTAACTCTTGTGAGGATCTGTTTTTTCTCCTCTTTGGACTAAGAACTAACAATCAGAGTCATTGCTTGTCGGACTAGTCGCCTACTTGCCATTTTGTACTTCTGCTTAGAAGGAGTTCGAATCCTAACGACGAAGCTCGGATTAACGACGGAATTCTTTACTTAAAGTCCCTCGTGGTGGCAGCACTCGGTTGTCGTTTAATTTGAATTTTATGGTTCTTCACACCTCAGCCCATCTTTTTCATTTCGCTGGGTTATGCCTGGAAAGGGTGAGTGGCAACAATAAATAATAATTAATGGTGATAGTGATAGTGATGATTGTGATGTTGGGATCGAGACAACGATTTCAGAACAACGACGACATCAGTGGTGAATGGGTCTGAATAATGACGTGTACGAACAATGAAGTTAATTGTGATGGTTGTGTCTTGGCTGTGATTTATAATTGATAAGGAGGAAGCCATGTTGGGTTCTGAACAAGCAGAATAATTAACGTTTATCTGCCATTTGCAGACAGATATGTTGGGAATGGTGGTACTTCTGATGACAGTTTTATTGGGTTTTATGAATGATGTAAGAAACATCATCGTTAATACAAATGCTTTCATCATCATCATCATCATCATCGTCGTCGTCATCATCATCATCATCTCCATCAGAGCCGCAACCACAACGTATTTTCCCCTTATGTTTATGCGTTTGATTATACTGCCTGAAGAAAATAACAGAATCATTATTGCTTCATAACTCCTAGGCATGAAAATGACTTTTTTTTGTATCTGTGCATGATCTTATACAAAAGATGTAAAGGCATAAAATCTTATTTATTTATTTGTTTGTTTATGTTTCTAAATTTTTTCTGTAAACCAGAACAATTGATGTTGACGTCTTCATTTTTTCTTTTCTCAGACAACGAGCTGGTAAAGTTTGGAAAATCCCTGACGAGCAAAATGCTCTCCTCGACTGCACTCAACAGCACCTCACCCAGCAACGCAACCCCCTTCAACTCCCCCGGTTCTCAACAACTTCCAAACAGTTCCCCGTCTTCGCCTTCCAACAACTCGACCACTTTTCAACCGCCAGTTCCCAGAGGTCGGTTGAGATGATTGATTGATTGGTTGATTGATTGATTGACTGACTGATCAATTGATTGATTAATTAATTGATTGATTGTTTTGATGAATTGTTCATTGTTAATTCAGTCGATCAGCAGAGTAATCTGTATTCTCTGTAAAGAATAAATGTCAGTTTTTGCATTTACTTTCACTCCTCACATGTATTATCAGCCATGTTTTCAATGTATGTGTGTGTGTGTGTGTGCATTGCATGTGTGTATGGGTTGCATGGGTGCTTGTGCATTTCCTTCCTTTTTCCTGGCTGTACAAATGTATATTTAAATACATTTGATTAAACGGTCCTAAAATCATAAACAAACAATGGTAAACAAATCTTCAATGGAAAAAAAAAATTCTCTAAAAAACACTCCGAGTGCGTACGGCACCTCCTCTGAATGTCGGAAATGAATATCGCAATAAAACGTTGTCTTATGTCATCGGGACGTTTCATTCCCATTCAAACTTGCGACGACGGAAACACCGATGTTGGGTTTTTTGCTCCTATTTTTAGACCCCAAGGTCAGCAAGCTCATTGAATGGGTGCATTGTCTGCTGCTTTTTTGCGACTTGATTTGCAACGCCATCTTGTATCTTGTCTGGTTTCGTATTGCGAACCAATTCTTCACTGAGCCTTCATTAAATAGTATTGACTTTAAAAAATATAAAACCACTAAAGTAAAACTGCAGTCATTGAATCAATGCCTTCTTTTTCTATTGAAACTATCATCAACATCATCAACATAGTTATTGTCATCACCGTTATCAGCTGTTGCAACCTCATTTAAGTATGTTTTTCACATTTAATTTTTTTTATATTTTTATTTATTTGCATTTTTGTAGGTTTAATCTGAATTAAATTGAGGTTAATGTTACAATTAAGCCACATCCCTTTGTTGTTGTTGTTGTTGTTGTAAATGCAATTAGCATCGATACTATTGAACGTTGCTATTGTTGTCCAACATGGTGACTTGTCGAATCAGGATTGGACGACGACTCACTACTTCACACGGCCACTCACTCGGAGGGAAAAAGTGCAAAGGTTAGATCGCTACAGGTAAAGTTGGCCATTAATTCTTAGATTAGAATCACATGGCCTTCTAGTGGCTTGCAAAACGTCCTTAAAGTGCCAATCGTGCTAACACCAAAGTAATAATAATAATATTAATAATAATAATAATAATCATTATTAAAAACTAGTTCGTTTAATATTAGAATATTATAATGAATTTAAACAGCTATTTATGAATAATAGTTTATTGATGTTTTTTTTCCGCCCTTCAGTCCCTCGACCTGGGTCGCGACCTCAGCCGTTTGACGAACTTTGGCTCGTCGAAGGATTTCACAAGGAATTCCAAGAAAGAATCTCTGAAGGTCCGAGCTTTGCATATTCATGAGATTAATCAATATACATTTTATGCCTTTGCATATTTGCAAGATCAATTAATTGATATAATTTATATCTTTGCATATTCAAAAAGTCAATTAATCAATTTCAGTCACTTCTTAGCTGTCAGTTTTTAAGGCCTCCTGAAGCTTCAAACAAAGATAATTGATGCTAGCAGCCATTTTTTTGTACTCTTGTTATTTTGGAACTCACTGAACACACACACACACACACGCATGAAATCCAATTCTGAGTCCAAAAATAACTCCGATAATAGCTGAGAAGTTAAAGATCTCAGAAGATCTGATATACACTGATGAACTTAGGATATCTATTGCACGGGAAGACTCTCGCATAAAATTAAACAAGATTTAAAATTGCATAAATTATGATTTAATAAGATATGTCATATCAAGTTAGTAATGACAGTGTACTGCATACCATATATATATACGTACTATATACATTTCCTTGATTATAAACCATGGTCCACTGGAATATGTAATACAAATGGATGCTAACTTTCTTTATGTCCGGAATGTTTACACTGTCGCCGTTGGCAACAGGAGCAGAAGAAGAACTACAGGTCGGAGAAGAAGAGGGCGACCAATGAGCTGCTGAGCACCCTCCAAGACCCCACCGTGATCGTGCTTTCTGATTGGCTGAAGGTTCGAGGGACGCTCAAGAGCTGGACCAAGCTGTGGTGCGTTCTCAAGCCAGGCCTGCTGGTGCTCTACAAGAGCAACAAGGTTACCATTAATAATAATTATTATAATAACTATTATAATTTGATTGTATTATATTACATTGATTATATTATATAATAATTATGCTAATTAATTAATAGTCATAATTATTAATAGTAATTATGTTATTATGTTGTTATTATTATTATTTTCAAGTCTTGTCTTATTCCTATTTTGTATCTCTAACTAAAAATAGAAAACTGACTAATAATCATTTTGTGGGCTGAGCAAAAACCACTACGGCAAAAAGCTGCAAAAAGCTCAAGGAAAATATAAACAAGAGATCAAGGAAACTGAAATTGAAATAAAATAATAAAAAGTTTTATAAATTAATTACAAGAATATTAATTATAAATTAATTAAAGAATAATACATAATTGATATATTAATTCAAAAATAATAATAATTTACATCATAATAATAATAATAGTAATAATAATAATAATGACTCATGTACCCAGCAGTAACAATGCTCCTAGGATATAAACTCGTGGTTATATTAAACTGTGGGGGATTTCATCTTAAATAAATATACATGCAATAATAACAACAACAGTATTATAATAATAATATTGTTATTTACCATTAAGAGACAGTAAACATCTTCTTCCTCACAGGCATAATTATTTATTTATGTTAACTAATATATAGTAATGGCAGTAATAATATTACTAAATTATCAATCAAGTCCAAACTAATCCACACATTAGTTAATAATTGATTAATTTATTCACAAAATATTTCCTGACAACAACAACAGTCAAGCCACTGGGTCGCCACCTGCCTGCTGAGCTCCTGCGAGGTTCTCGAACGACCTTCAAAGAAGAACGGCTTCTGCTTCAAGGTCTTCCACCCCCTCGACCAATCAATTTGGGCCACCAAGGTGCCGATTAATATTCATGAGCTCTGGGGGCTATTTCATTTACATTTTAAGGGCTCGGTCTGCCATATTTTTTTTTTGTGACAAAATTAGGAATTTTTTTCTTCTTCTCTTTTTCAATCATCGACTTGTCTTTGAATCCGTCGAGTCGTGACTCGTTGTCATGGTTACACGTCGCAGTCATCGACACCGTCTTTGTTTGACGTGCTTATTTGAAATCACAAATGCAATGGTGCATGACATGACAATGGGCCGTGCCAACTGATCGATGACTAAGTGGAAAAATCCATAACAATGCCCAGCTGTGATGATGATGATAATTGTTTTTTATTTACATTTATAATTGCATATAAAAATTTAAATAATATAAAATGGTTTTAAGTTGAAATTATTTTTTTTCTAATTCTTTACCATTTTGATTCCATCCTGCCATCCACCAGGGTCCCAAGGGTGAAAGCATAGGAGCCCTGACGCTTCCTCTGCCAACGTCTTACATCATCTTCAGAGCTCCCTCAGAAGCAGCAGGTCGAATAAATGTGCCGCTTATTAACATAAATTTAATATAAATTATGAAAATGAAACGTCAACGAGCCAACGATAATGAATTCGTCAAAGAGAAAGTGATTAGATTATGCAGATTAAGTAATCAAAGCTGACGTTTAACCTACTTCTGGTCCCAGGGAAGTGCTGGATGGACGCCCTGGAACTGGCTCTGCATTGCTCGAGTCTCCTCATGAGGACGATGACCAAAGACTCCAAAGACGCCAACCCCGACGCGGCCGTCGTTCCCACGGCGACGGTCGGCAACAGCGTCCCCGTCCCGGCCACGCCCCACTCCATCCCGGGCACCGCGGCCGTTTCCACGGCGGCCTCGTCCTTGGCCGACTCGTTCATCTCGAACATGATCGACTTCAGCGACTGCGAGGATCACTTTAAATGTGGTAGGCTGACGAGGAAAAAAAAAACATCTTCCGACGTCTAAAAACGTAACACGGTTTTTCCGGCGGAGCTATTTTTGGTGGCGTGAAATCGATTTGAATTGAATCGAATTGATGAAGTTGCTTTTTCGTGAGAATGAGTTCTCCTTCTGTGTACAATCATCCATCACACATAGCTATCATCATCATCATCGTCGTCGTCGTCGTGATAATCATTATCACCATCGTCATCTTTATCATCATGAACACAGTCGACGATGAGGACATGAGGACGGACAAGGACGAAGAGTCAGAGTCGGAAGACGAAGATGACGACAACAACAAGACGGAGAGGAGCAGACGGAACAGTGAAGTCGAGAAGTTGTTGTCGACCAATGAGGAAGAACCACCTGTTGAGTCGCCCTACACTGAAAATGTGGGGGAAGAATTGGGACAGGTTATTATTATTATTATAATTATTATTATTATTATTACTATTATTATTGGATCTCGGGTTATCTCGGATCTATTATTATTATTACTGTTATTATTATTACTACTACTACTACAATTATTATTATTATTGTTGTTGTTGTTGTTGCTGTCATTGCTGATGGTTGTCCTTTTATGGCCGTCCATTGTCGGCGTCATCTATCGTCATGGCTTCCATAGAATTCATCAGAGACCATTGTTAACAAGAATGTTCATTGCTTGAATTCCATTCAAAGCTTAAAATTTTTCCAAAGATAATAATTTCCGAATTGCCGAGTTCTGAAAAGTAACAAAACGGGACCATAAAATTCGCCCGAAATAATTTAAATATTCATGCAACTTCACCATAATAAACTACTTCCTGGGACCAACGAAGTATTTTTCTGTTCTGTTATCTCAGATAATTTATCAGCCTCTTCTTCCAAAGTAAACATTTGTGCCTGCTTTGCAACTTCTGTCAGTTTTTCTCTAAAAACTTTAAAACATCACCCTGTTGATCTGATGTTTTGGTTTTCTCTGGTCTCTGATTCAAAGCAATGGTTTTAAATGCCTTAGAAGTTGACAGATTGTTGTCAATGCTTTGAAATGAGACTCGTTGGTGGTCAAATCTTCAAGTGGTTCGCAGTGGTTCGAACCTTACCAGCAGTTTTGATTTTATAAACCAATTTCATTCGTTTTTACCGTCTTCAATTTATTTATTTTTTTATTTGTTCATTTCCAATGCTACGCCACAACTTGGCAAAACATCCCACCTTTTAAAAAAGTTAAATTCCAGCCTTGTTATTGTTATCAGCAGAGAAGTGTAAACTGAACTCAAGATACCTTGATAAACTGCTTCTTGAAAATGGATTGCTAGTTATGCAAAACACCACAGAGATGGGAATAATAATATTATGAGGCTGCCATTATGCTGCGTTGTGATTGTGGTGATGATGCTGGTGGTGATAGTAATGATGCCTGTGGCTCTAATGGTTCCTGCTGTTATGTCGTGGTTCTCCAACGAGCAGAAATAATAGCCGTTGTCGTGATGAGTCATGAATTTAATGGAGACGTCGTCGCACAAAGCGGGTGGGCTGACGGTAGTCATGGCGATGGAGTCGATGATGCGACGGGAATTTCCGGGCACGACGAGCAGGTATGATGATGGTGATGATGATGATAGTGATGATGGTGACTGCACATGTATCTTCAGTCATTATGACATCAACGCTGTGTCTAATTAATTAGTTACTTTCTTTCTTTCTTTTTTTTTCCTTCCGTCGTTCGTTTACGTATCACGTCGTTTTGCGTGTTTCCAGCTCGGAGATGCCAGTCAGACTGAGGAGGTGGCGGATGAAAACAAGAGCATCATTTGGTCGCTTGTCAAACAGGTTAGATCAGCATCATCATCATCATCATCGTTGCCAAAATAATTATCATCACCATGACCATCATCATCATAAACATCATCACTGCCATTTTCAGTCCAACTCAGCCATCACCTGACCTCATTGCTATTTTGGCCTTTATCTAAGTAATCCTAAGATAATCTGCATCTCTTCTTGCTTATTGCTTTCTTTCTTTCTTTTCCTTTCACTTCCTTCCTTCCATCCATCCTGCAAGTTCTCATCCTTTCCTAATCTAATCACTTCCTCAACACATCGTCATCATCATCATCATCACTTCCTTCTGCATTTTTTTCTACGCGTTATTTTTAAACTCCCTTCTCCTTGTTTTGCATCAATCAGGGAGCGTTGCAAGGTTGTTGCACAACTGTGGGAATTAAAAGTTCCTAGCAAAATAATTCTTCTCAATAATATATATAATAATAATAATAATAAGATATAATATAATATATATAATAATAATAATATATAATAATAATATATAATATTTCTTGCTAATAATAATTATTATTATATTTCTTGTCAATAACATCATTAATTATCACGTCACATCAATTCGTTTGAGTCTAATGTGTTTTCCTTAACTTCAGTAATCTTCGATTGGCCGATAAATTTAAATCAATTAATCGTTAATTTGCAATAAAAAAATAATAATTCACCTGATAATCAATCGAAATGGCACCAGGTGAGACCAGGCATGGATCTCTCCAGAGTTGCTTTACCGACTTTCATATTGGAGCCGAGGTCCTTCCTTGATAAGCTGTCCGACTACTACTATCATGCCGACCTCTTATCAGAGTGAGTGTGACGGTGATGGTGATTATGATGGTGGTGATGATTATTATTATGATGATGATGACAAATGATATCTGGATAAGTGCTGGTCAAATGCCAAACAACTCAGGCACAAGTTTTATTGGTTGCCAGGGATTTTCAGAGTCTGGAAATTCTGGAATAGGTTTGGGTAGGGTCTGAGTGGGTTAGGCACTAAAGATCCCTGCCTGTGAGTTGTCTTTTGCCTGGCACTTATCCAGCATACGAGATGAATAGTTATGATTATAATTAACCACAATTTAAATTAGGGCAGTGACTTTGGAGGATCCCTTCAGTAGGATGAAGATGGTCGTGAAATGGTATCTGTCGGGGTTTTACAAGAAGCCCAAGGTTAGCCATTTCCTAGCATTTATCCTCTCAAATCCCAGTACATTTTCATAATTTATAATAAAATAATAAATAATAATAATATTATTATTATAAAAACTGTGAATTGTAATTTATAATAAAATTTATTAACCCCAAAGATTTAAAGTTCAATGCAACTTTAGATTTTTGATTAGCTTTTGTTGAGAATTAGTTGATGAGTTCTATCTGATGGTCATTATCAGGGCCTGAAGAAACCATACAACCCCATCCTCGGTGAGATGTTCAGATGCTTCTGGAAGCATCCTAAGACGGGAAGTAGGACATTCTACATTGCTGAACAGGTTGGCATGAATGATTGAATGAGTGAGTGAGTGAGTGAGTGAGTGAGTGAGTGAGTGAGTGAGTGAGTGAGTGAGTGAGTGAGCTAAACATGTGAATACACAATGGAATACAAATGCATAGTGTTTCTAATTCCATTCCACTTTTAACTGCTCAACTTTTTTTTTCCCCACCCAAACAGATATCCCACCACCCTCCGGTCTCTGCATTCTACGCCACAAACAGACAGGACGGCTTTGCCATCAGCGGCAGCATCCTGGCAAAATCAAAGTTCTACGGCAACAGCCTCTCGGCCATCTTGGACGGCGTCTGTCGTCTGGTCTTTCTCAACAGGGGCGAAGATTACGCCGTAACCATGCCATACGCTCACTGCAAGGGTAGGTCGACTTGCGTCTCTTTGCGTGCGTGCGTGCATGCATGCATTCATTGCGGTGCACTCAGTGCATTCATCTGATCGTCGGTCGTTGGTTTTTTTTGTAACAGGCATTCTGATCGGTACTTTGACCATGGAGTTTGGAGGAGAGGTGTCCATACATTGCGAGAAGACGGGGTACCGAGCTGACCTTGAATTCAAGTTGAAGGTCGATTGCGCTTTCCAAGAGTCATTGCTTTAATTATATATATCTTTTTTTTGTTTAAATATTTGTATATATATATATTTTTTGTTAAATATTTTTATTCAGCACATTTAATGTCAAACAAAATGCTGTCCTAACGATCGCAGTGACATGTCTTCTTTGAAATTTACAGCCATTCCTTGGCAGTGGTGAGACCAGCAACAAAGTCGTTGGAAAAATTAAACTCGGGGACGAAACTTTGGCCACCATCGAAGGTCACTGGGACCAGGAAATCTTCATCAAAGACAAAAGGACGGGGGTCAGTCCACTCATTGCCATCATCATTATCATCACTGACGTCGTCGTCATCATCTTCGTTATCATTATCATGAAAGTAGAAAATTGATGTTTTATGCACCTTGGTGATTTGCATTTGCATTTGATACACAGATGTTTTGACATTTGTTCTAAATGACTCACAAAATATTTCAAAATTGTTACTAAAATCACATAATCAAGATGATTATAATATCATTATTTACTTTTATTATTGTTGCTATTATTATTATTTCTATTATTATTATAATCCCAGTCAAAAACTTTGACGACCGCGTACCTCCCTCCCTGCAGGTCTTGGAACTCTTCTGGAACCCGACGCCGACCGTGAAGAGTCAGCGACTGAAGAGGTACACGATCCCCGTCGAAGAGCAGTCGGAGTTCGAGTCCGAGAGGCTGTGGTCGCACGTCAGCGACGCCATCGTCAAGGGCGACCAGCAGGTGGCCACGGACGAGAAGTGCTTCCTGGAGGAAGAGCAGAGGAAGTCGGCCAGGGAGAGGAAGGCCAAACTGCTCGAGTGGACGCCGAACCTCTTCGAGAGGAATGCCATCAATGGAGACTGGATCTATAAATACGCAGAGCAAGTTTTTTTTCTTCTTTTTTATTGTTAATTTATTTTATTTATTTGTTATTTTTGTTTGTTTGTTTTTTTATTTATTTTTTTAGTGATTGATCTGTCTTTTCGATCCTGTTTGTAGTTTTTATGATTAATAGTCTTTTTTTTTTCAAAATGATTTTTAATTATCTGATTGATTAGTAATTTAATTATTGTTGTTGTTGTTTTTATTATCATTATTGATTGAATTCATCTGCAGCAAGTGATGTAAATTTAGGTTGAGTTCTGGTCTTTTTGCATTGTTTGCTGATATTCAAAGAATATTATGCTATTTATGGATAATTTAAAAAATTATTTTTGTATTTAAAAAATTAATTATTACATTTAATCTTGTCCATCTGGTTATTTGCTTTATTTATTTGATTGCTATTTAGCTAAAATAAAACTAGTTAATTAGAAAATAATAACAATTAAATAAGAATAATAAACAAAGAAAAATAGTTATACGCTTGATTATGTTTGATTACATATGATTTTCTGCATCGGTAAACAATGACGTTATAGTTCTCGTCGTGCTTCGTCACTTTTTGTGTTTTATTGAAATTACATATTATTATATTAAATTAAACATATTATATGTAATATCGATTATATTATTACTGTTATTATTATATTAAATTGAATATATTATATATAATATCGATTATATTATTTTTTATTTTAAATTCATTAAAACAGCTGGCGACCATGGGACCCTCTGAACGACGTCATCCAATTCGAGAGGGACTTCGTGATCAGCACCAAAACCCACCACCAGACGCCGATCGTTCACACGACCAGCATCACCAGCATGGAGGAGAAGCCCGTCTCGGCAAATTCCGTCCACGGCCATTCCAGGCACTCCTCCATGGAGTGCACCAAGAGGACCAGCAAGATGAAGAGGATGAAGCAGCTGAGGTCCATCCTCCCGAGCGGCCAGTCGGGAGACAGGTCCAACGTCGAAGACGCGGACAAGGTCGACATGGACAGCGAGTCGTCTCTGTCTGCAGGTTGTTCCGTGTGATTTGTGGTTTAATTTTATTTATTTATTTTATTTATTTATTTATTTACATGCTTAATCGATTTAATTTAATTTATGTCTGCCATTAGTACGAATTATGCTAATTCTAATAGTTGTGTTAAGATTTTTTTTACTGTCTATAAGATAGATTACATTTCCAAACAGGCCTTTTGTAATTGGACAGTTCATTACATTTATTTATTACATCGTTATTTTTCTTTATTTCCAATTTTATTCCTGAAACTCAAAAGTAATTTACTCAATCTAAGTAAAACTGTCTCAACCCCCTCTCTTCCTTTTAACCCCACCAGCCGAAACCACGCCCACCAAGGAACAGAGGCAGTCCTCACGGGCCTCCTCCTACGGGGAGGCCGTTCGATCTCTCGTTCGCATCCAGAAGGAGTCCTCGGACAAGCTGGCCAGCATGCAGCAGCAGCTGTCGGCCATGCAGGGTCAACTGAGGACTTTGTCTGCGACGGGCGGCAGTGTCGGCAACCAAACCGTTAGGGCGTCGACCTTTGACACAAAGGACTTGGCCGTCTTCTTATTGGCCGTATTCCTTCAGGCTTTCTTCACTTGGCTGTTCAAGTAGCAGTGAATGAATGAATGAATGAATTTAAATTATAAAAAAAAAAGAGAGAAGTAAAACACTATAAAAAGAAATGGGAGGAGTCTATTTTTCAAGGGAGCATTTTTTCATTCTTTCGTTTGTTTGTTTGTTTATGTCTGGGTTTATCTTTATTTATGAGAGCTGTTGTTGTTGTTGTCTTTATTTATTTTTATTTCTGATGTTGTTGACGTTTCACTTCTGGACAACTTTCCAAAGCTTCTGCCATGGCCAACCGGGCAATTATCATAAGAACTGTCATCGATTGCTGATATTCAACTATTACGATGGTGATGATGATGGCTCTCATTAATATAAGATTGTTATTATTATTATTATTGTTACTTTTATTATTCCAATGCACTGACAACAAATCTCACATGACTGCCAACCTTCTCGTTCTGTCGTCTGCTTCTTCGATTCCCATGTGCCGCCATTTTCAGACTTTCACCGACCGGTCGATCGATCGATCGCTCTCTTTTTATCGAATCGACCGGTTTATTTTTAACGGAATTGATTTCCGAATCTTGGATTTGGACTTTCCAAGGAAAGTCGCTTTCGCTTTCGTGGAGTACTTAACGAGAAGGACTTTGAACGTAGTTAAGTTTTTTAATTTTACTCTCGTGTGCGGACTGCCGTGCAATATTAGCTGCCAAGTATTAACACGGCCTCGACGGCCACAGATTTGTTAGACGTCGTCCAGTCTGGGGTGTAGCTAATAAACGACCTGGATCAGGGGCGTGCAGACAAGCGAGGTGTCGAGCAGACGACTTTCTGATTATTTTCTGGCGCGTTCAGTCCCCCGTCATCTTCGTGCTTTCCGTGATTGATTTTAAGTTTGATTTTTTTTTACCGATTTCGTTGATTGTTATCAATACAGCCAATTAATATTCCAATTAGTTCCATTATTTTGTATCATTATGATGATGATTATTATTATTATTACCGTGCATATCATTATTTCTGTCTGTCAATCGTAAATTATTCACTCGATCCACCTCGACAATCAAACTTCAGTTGATCGTTCAAAGCGAGGCTTGGACAGTCTCCGTCTTTTCATCTCCGACTTGCAGCTCAACTGTTTGCTGTTCTCGTGAATAATTTATTTTCTGAGCAAAGGACCGGAGTCCGAACTTTGCTCCGATCTTACGGCAAGACCAATCGCGAGCCTCTGACTAGTATTGCAGTTGTTTGTGAAACGTGCTAGAAATTCTTGATTCGCATGCAAGGATCACGTAATCGAGAGGCCATTAATAACATTTCAGACGTTGAACTCGTCCCCGAGAATAATTCAAGTCTGGTGACGAATTTTATGAATTGAAATGCTGCTTAATGTGACTTGGAAGGCCGTAGAATGACGATAGGCTTAAGACGATCGGTTTTAAAGACTAACTTAATTGGAAAGCATGTACCGGGCTAGTTTTATAACAGCTGAATGAGAGCATATTTTGGAGTGGTTAGAGGTCGCTGTTTGTTATAACCTCTGAGTTCTTTGATGCAAATGCAACCGGGAGGTGCATTTCCGTCCCCGAAAGACGCCCTCGTAAGTTTCGCTTTCGTCACCGGGGAAGGTTGCTAAGGCCCGTGTTTCATCATCCGAGCGAGTGTCCTTCTGCTGCCCAGATGTGGATTAGGATGTATTTGCATCATACGCCGGTAAGAGTCCTAATTAGCGACTCGACAGTCTGTGAGCACTTTTTGGGAAAGAGCGCCACATAAATAGCTAGCATATCGTTTTGCTCGAATACGTACTATTCCTTAACTGTAGGTATTTTAAGCATATAGACTAAAACAAATGCAAAGGAAGACGATATGTTAATATCGTTCGAAGATTGAATGAATCTATCTATTTGGACGCTTCCCATTGATCATTGCCGTGTTTTACCCACGGAGTCGATTTTGGCACTTTGTCAAAACGATGGACGAAGGTTCACCATTTAATTATTCACAGTGATGGATGCACCTGACCAACTCCGATGATTAAGTTTCGCATCCCAAAGAGCTTCTAAAGTTTGCTCGGCCACTTCAGGTCAACGCCCTCAGTTGATTCGATTGGAACGTAATTACGTGATTGTAATACCAATCAAATTCTAAAAGCCGTAAGTGTTTGCAAGATGGTAATCAATTTTCTGAGTGCAAACCCAGAAGATGACCAGAAAAAAAGAAGAGGAATGAATAATAGATTTATTATTTTATTTATTTTTATTTTATTTGATCAATCATTTACTATAGAGATAAGAAGATGTAATAAATCAGTTAGTAATCTGATAATGAACAGGTGCCAAACTAATAAGAGACGCTAACATGACGGATCGGCTGCACCTGTGCGAACAGTGACAGTAGAACTAATGTGACGGCTTTAGGTGCTTCCTCTTTCCATTCTATTTATACAATCACTGACCCATTCTGGGGTGACCCAGAAAAACGTTCATTGGCTAGTGAATGGGGAGAGAAGTAGGTTTAATAATTATGTCTGATGTCTGGTAGGCATTACCCTCTTGGGCTTCGGTGAAAACTTTATTCCTTAGTCGATCGCCATTCTAGCTTCAAATGTTCGCCCGCTTCTTGCTAAAATGTTCTAAATGCTTTATTCTTAACTGTATAGCAGTCATTATGCATGTATGTGTGCACGAGTTTATATAAGTCTTGAAAGTCATGTCATCAACGTCGCCGAAGCAAATGAATTCTCAAAACAACTTCACCATTATTGAGTTTCAAATCACACATACTCCAAATGATAATATTTGCCAGCATGACATCAGCGCCGACTTGATGACGTCAGTGACGACAATGACGATGATGACGGCGATGATGATGATGATGACGACGATTGAGTGGGTCGGATTAGGATACCTGGTGCCGAAGTTCCACTCTTCAAATGCAAGTCACGACTGGAAAATCCATGACAGATGGTTTGGCAAAGTAATCAGACAATCTTCACAACGACAACATTATTATTACTATTATTATTATTATTATTGTTATTATTAGTATTGTTATTATTATTATTATTATTGTTATTATTATTATTATTACTTATTCCAATTCCTTTTTTTCTATCGATTCGTTCTTTGTTCTCGTAATTAATTAAATTCCATATTATGAAAAAAAATGTCTTTGCCTAAGCTGTTTGCGCTTGGGTGGGTACTGTGGGAGTGGGTGTGGGGTCAGCGGGCGAGGCGTGGAATTGCACCCCAAAGATATTCTTCTGGTTTATAAATTCTCGATCCTGGGAGAACGATGCTGTTAAAAATGCCTGACATTGATCGATGGAGATTAACAAAGTGTGAAAAAGAAATAAAAAAATGACAATAATAAATGAAATAATCTATGTGTCCGAAAATTAACCCTACAAATAGTTAACAATAATATAATTAATTTATTATTATTAGTAGTAGTAATTATTGTAATTATTGATGTAAATAATATAGAAATGTTAATATATAATTATTAAAATAATAATCATTCTTATTATTATTATTTATTAATATTGTATATTTACAATTAGATAAATTCACTTTTTAACAAAATATTTCCACGCGTACCGTGGAGACTCTAAATCGTTGAGAATCAGCATAAAATCTGCCGTGAAGAGGAAAAGCCACCGTGGCTGGCATCCCATAAACATGGCGGAGCTGATTATTCCCGGTCACGGACTGTTGAGGAATGTCGTCGGATTAATTATGTCCTTTTTGAAATTAATGGGTCACCAAATAACGTCACTGTTGTCGTCTGCCACCTCCATCTATAGCCGCGATTGTCATCTTCATCACCGGCATCTTCATCGTCATCATCACTATCCCTCTTCCACCCCTCGTCACCCCCGTAAGATACCTGGACGGAACACCTCATCCTCCTCCTCATCACCATCATCATCATCATAATCATCTGTATTATAGATGTCGTTAGTTCTATTTGCAGATGACTTATTTTCCAACCAGGTGTCGCTAAATTTCTCGAAATGGCACGCGATCCGCCCTACGGTGAATTAAATAATTTTTCTAATTACCTAATTCTAACGACGAAGAAATTATTTATAGAACTATTTCTAGAATCTGCGAGACAAATAAAATATTCTCCAATTACATTTCCAAGACCATGAACCGGCACGATTGGAGATGAACTCCGGTTTGACCTTTAGAGGGTATCCTTCCGGCGTTGCAAGTTCTTATGTCTCGAATAGGAGATTCCGTACTGCCGAGTGACCTCGTGACCGTGGAGGTTGACCTTCGACGAGGTCACGATGACGCGTTGAATGACAACGACGTGGCCATTTGTACCAGATGCTTGGCCCTTTAATCTCACATGGGTTTCATTGGCGTTAGCTCAGAACCACGGCGATGATGATGATGATGAAGGTAACTACTACTAACAATGATGTTATTCATGCCAACGTTGTTATGCTATTGTATGAAATGGTTCGTATTGTAATAAATCTAAATTTACCGACAATTCTTTTTGGAAGTTAATTCATGAGTACGTTTGTAAGACCACATATGTATTTAACCTCCGACCTTAACCCTAATCCCCATTCATTTATTTCAAATTTTCATTTGGGTAGGTTGCGTCGATGAAATAGTCTCGGCGCGAATTTTTAACATTATTTCAAATATCGTCCACACGGGATAAGAATCGACATTTACCCAAATTAAAAGTATAAAAAATCCTTCCTATATTTTCAATCTGATTATAATTAATATAATTATTATAATGCGAGATATTTATAATAATTATTATTGTGATTATTATTATTATAATTAATATTATGTTCAATAATAATAATATAATATGTACTCGTAATAATAATAATAATTAATAATTCTCTCGACTAATTATTATTGTTATATTATTCTATTATATTTATTATAATATCATTATTATATATTATAAAGATCGTTTTTAACACCTCATTCTCAAGGAATCTGTTATTAAAATGTGTTATTGAAGTTTTTAAATGCTAATGGCTTCCATTTATCACCAGAGCCATTACTTAGAAATAAGTATCAGCCAAGCCATTGACGTGGGTCATAAACTTTCGGTATTTGATATCGAGGTATTTGAGATTTTCTTGATATTGTGTATGTTCAATAATATTTATTAAATACATATTAAATATATTTGTTATTATTTTATTTATTATATAAATTTATTAAATATATATTAAATATTTAAGCTTCGCCATAACTTCATCTGCCAATCCCACGGCATAGAGACAACTGTCAGTCTTACGGAAACGAAAGCTTAACTGTCAAGACCATCCATCTTCTTTGAATAAAGGAATAAAAGCGGTTGACAGAAGTACCGAAGATTGAAGTGAAAACTGATTGAAACTTGATATTACATATGATTGAAGAGATTTTTCAACCAATAGATGAAAGGAATTAGCAAAATATGATTGACGTTGTTGAAGAATGGAAGAACATATAAATGAATTACTTCCATGTTTGTAAAATTGTAGAAAATAGTTTTAAAACAGATTTAGAAAATGAAGGTTAACTTTGTTGGGTAGAAAGTGATTAAAGCCCTTAAGTGTAATTTAGCATTATAATCTCGGGGTTACTGAAAGATAGAAATATATTGTAAATAATTAACAATTATTACTAAATTACCATAATAAATTATTGACCTCAAAATTTTATTCAAAAATAAAATAAATAAGTAAAAATTCACTTTTCAAGAATAAATTCATTTGTTTATGTGACCATCTCTTTGACGATTTCAGTATCTAACGTCGACTTGATTTATGTTTATTTAAAGTTGTGCTGATACATTTGTATGATAAATGCCCCTCGATGAACAAAATAAATAAAAATTTATTATCAAATTTAAAACTTTTCAACAAGATGACATGCAAACAAAATGGCGAAAATCCGTGCCGGCGGGTGACATACCCGGGGAGTTTGTATTCCACTCGCACTTTATGGGTCCCCATATTCCCACAAAGTGGACCATTCCTAGGAGGTGGTAGTGATCCCGAGAAGAAGGGCGTGATTGTGATTAGTCCCCAAATGAAAGGAATTGAAAAAAAGAGAGGAATAATAGAGACAGTTCAATGTGTCATTTCCCGAAAACAGATTTGCAGGAAATTTTGGGTTTTGATTTTTAATTTTCCACAGGAAGTCATTCCCCCGCTTCCTTCGAATATCAGCTGCGCGGAAATTATCCCGCAATATTTGTTAAATAGACAATTTATAAGAAAACACCTGAAACACGTTGTGAAATAATTCCTTTTAATTAAATATAATTCTAGAAATCCATCACTAAAACTGGTGCCGAGTTTAATAATTTTAATAATTACTTCGGCAAAGAAAGATTAAGGGACATAATAAATATAAATGGCATTTATTTGCCATTGCAACGTTTGGAGAGATGACTTCCTTGACAAGTGGAAGTCTCAAGCAACTCGTTAAAGCTTGGACAAATTGAAGAATTTGTGTTCCCGACTAAGATTTATACGGAGACCCTGATGTCGGGCTTAACGTTTTTATTTAAAAATCTTCGGTGGTCGAGTCCAGGCGAAACTTTATGGTACTAAGCCAAAACGAGACGACATAAATGACCATAATCAAGAAGAAGTGCATTTATCTAGCGCCTCCTGAGATCTTATAGAGATCTTTTGGTCATTAATAAAATGACATAAATTTATCAGAGTTACGAATCCGAATGTCTTTTAGAAGTGCAACTGATTCTAAGCATGCGCTCCACCGGACACCAGTTTCCACGATTAGGGCTTTTATCGCAAAAGACTCAAACGTTTGACATGAAACGACACCAATAGAAATCACTTTATCACAAGAAAAGAGGTTCACCTCAGGTTTGTCTCCGAGCCATCTGCGTGCTGTTTGCACAATGAAGTAAAACATCAGAACCATACATAAATTATTGATTAACTTTTAGCTTTTATAATGGCAATTTCTTAATAAAAAAGTCGGACTTTGCGATGATTGATTTACTCCTAAGCAAAACTTCTCATGTAAACAAAAAGGGCCGGCATAACTCCTTCAACTCGAGAACTCTGTAGATGAAATCGATGATTTTCTAGGATCTGTTTGCCATTAAGCTCCTAAAGGCATCTGTCCAGCAAATAAATTAAAACAAATTTTATTAATATTTTTTCACCTTTAATCGGTAAATAAAATCAATAAAAATTATTTGGAAATCGCTTAAAATAGCAAAATCTCCGTGAACTCTGTCATCTCCGATAATTTATTAGCAGCTCATTCGTGCCGATAAATATTTGCCTAGGTGAGGAGAGTACTTCAATTGTTTTCCGAATTCTTCAGCATACCATGTTAACTGTTATCTTCACTTCATAGAATGTTTTTGGTAAACAATCGTTCGTGACGAGGTCGTCTGCTCCGACATTTCGCCGTTCTGCGTCTGTTGCTATGGGAAGCATAAAAATTATTTTTTGAAACCTGATTTACATATTCTACCCGCAAAATTCCTAATTTTATGGTTAAAGATAAATTGCGGATCGCGAACCACAGTAATAAAATTTGAATCTACTGCCGCTTTTTTATATCTTTTTTTTTTTAAATTCAATTTCTGCAATCGTGATTTCCAATTTATTGGGTTATCAGTAAACATTTGCCAGATTTAATCTCACCGGGAGCGAGAAAGTGTCTCGAAGAAACGTGGTGACAGAAATTCAGTCCTTTCGGAGAATATTGACTCGGGTCTGTGTTTTCTCAGAAACTGTCCAGCTGAGGGCATCTAAAATATATGTAAAATATTTTTACATCGTTAGTAAATGTTTGTTATTACGGGGAGGCATAAATAAGATAATCAAATGATATAGAGACAGAGCCGCCCGGTTTGAGATAATTTGATGTCGCTATAAATAGCAGAATATATTGCATGGATATTAGATTATCGCGTTTGTCAAAGTTATGATTAGTCGTATAATTGTATAATCTAACTATTGTGCCTAAACGGAAAGGACACGTCCCTTAATAAATTCAATCTCCGCTTATACCGGAAGTAGCACATCTTTAAAAATTAAAAATATTTTTCTGGCCTTCTCGTAACACAAAGATCATCAATAAAGGATGTCAACTTTATTTCATTTGGTGAGATGGTTCATTCACTTAGCGGAGTCTCGCCTTGCACGATAAAAAGTTCCTAAAAAGTTTTTGCTTAATACAATCATCTTTGGTTAATGGCTTTCCAGCAGTTTCACATGTGCTCAAGAATACATTCGGTTCTTCCGTCTTTCTCTCTTCTCAAACAAAGCAAAGAATAAAAATAAAACATGGAGTAGCTGGTGATAAGCTGTTAATGGCAACTTTTTAGTTGAATGAGGAGACTTCGCTTTTCATCAACCGGGAATTCAATTTATTTTGGTTTTTCATACATTAATTATTGTGATTATTTTTTTTTTGGGGGGGTGGGGGGGCGTTTATCACGGCACGCCATGGAAAGATTACTACGCGTATCCGTCGCCCGACAAGAAAGTATATAAATGGGAGTGAAGTGTGGAGTCGCTAATGAAGTTGCGCTTCTGTCCAGCCTGTAGATTCGCTACTTTAAGAAATATCGTTTACAGTAATTGCCGGGCATAAATGAACGTCTAATGATAATAATATTAGTAATTTAACTTCAAAATAAGAAAACCTAAAGAAAAAAAATCAGGTATTTTTTTTTGAGTTCTTTAAATATTTCTCCGAAGATTTCAGTGCAGGGGGTTAGTCCGATTAACCTTATAATACCTTTATCTACAATTTCCAATCGAATGGATTTGAAATACGTATTTTACATGTTGTGGTCACCGAGTGCATAGGAATTAAAAGATTATTTTAGCGTGTTTTTACATAATTTGAGCCCAGAAAGTATGAGAGTATCTCGTAGATGAAAAGTATTTAAGCTAGAATCCCTGTTCCAGGAACATGGTAGCGGCTTCCAAAACTTATCATTTTTAATGAGTTAAGTGCAACTATCTCGCGATCATCATCAGCTTCAGTGGGATTTTAATGTATGCAAATTAAGTTCGGACGTGCGATCTGGGAGATTAACGAATACGAGACAGAGTAGGGGAGTGACCCAAATCGTAAAGAGTGTCCGAGAGCGAGAATTCTTTATTGATAAGAAACCATTCGACCCTCGCTAAAAGGGGCGGTTTAACGCTTGCTCAGTTCACCCTTGATATTTTCAGTTCAGTCTGAGTTACTCCATTTACTGTTTGCAGGATTCGACCAATGGCTTCGCACGTCAACCCTATGGCCCTGGTCCTGCTGTTGGCCTCTTCACTCCTGACGATCTCCCTCGGTGCCGCCGCTAAGGACGTCGAGTACGTAGAATCGGATGTCTTTGACGAATCTCATCCTAAAACAGAGGAATCCCAGCTGAATAAACGAAAGTGGGGCTCCGATAAGATGGGACTCTGGGGTAAACGATTTCAGTCCGGCGACGATGACTCCTTAATTCCAGAAGTAGGGAAAAGGAAGTGGACTTCGGGGAAGACGAGCGAATGGGACAGGAGATCATACGCCGACTTGCAGAAAAGAAAATGGGACTCCAGGAACATGGGCATGTGGGGACGGAAGAGATCGTTGCCAACAGTGACGGCGTCGATCAGAGACGGCGACTACTACGACTACTACGACGGAAGCGACTCGGACGGCGCCATCTACGCTGATAAAAGAAAATGGAGTCCCAGAGGCATGGCCATGTGGGGCAAAAGGTTAGACAGTGCCATCAATCAGATGAGATCTCAGAAGAGCAAATGGACGAGTGGAAGCATGGGCATGTGGGGAAAAAGATCGTCTTAAGCAGGCCAGGAGAGTGCCACTACACGGGCGAAAATGATTTCGACTTTGAATTGTTTATTCTGAGTTAAAACATTTAAAATTCAATCACATTTAAACCACAAAACGCAATTAAATTGATTACTACTGACCTGGATTCAATTTATAAGAAGATGGAATAAAACGAGTTATGCAGAATCACTATATTATCACAGACAGAAAATAAACATATCATCACAATGTTGAATCGAATGAGGACAATCTTTATCAACACAAAGTGGACATTGAATCATCCTACACTTAAGATAGCAACAAACACCCTAAGAAGATCTTTAAGCATCCGAAGTGCGTTGGATGGTGGTCGGGCCATCATTTGGAGCGTTAAAGTTATAAATCCCCTCTTTTAGCGTGGTCCGTCTCTATCCCTCCGTAGCCCAGGAGCACTTTATCCGGATTGTCCTTCCAATCTTCGGGGCGGAGCTGAATTATGTTAATGAGCAAAAGGTCATGACTCTAAAGACTCGTAGAGATTATTTCTTCTATTTTAAGGCAATTACTATTATTATTATCATCAGAATGTGATATAATTTAAGAAACTTATAATAATTATTAAAAATATCTCCTTAGTAAAAAAAAATTGACCTTTCTGTTCTGGTGCTTAGCAGTGTCTTTCTTCTCCCACAATTTCTGACCAGAATATTTTTCATAGTTTGCAGAGCCTCCACAGCCCCAAACCTTCAAAACAAGTCTCCAAATTATTGAAATGGTGTAATTGTAGGTCATATGCCGTAAATAATTAACTTGGTTAAGCTGTTAGAGCATTGCTAAAAAGTCACCAATTACTTAAAATAATTACTATTTAAAATTAAGATAATTACTAATAATTCACGAAAAACTAAATCTAACATCAAACAAATCATTATAAAGTTCTGTTTAGTTATAGTTAAGCTAGCAACAGTCTAGAAAACATCTTGACCTCCAATCTCGCTAGTCCATAGGAGTCTGCATCATAAGTTGCTCGAGAAAAGTCAGAGTCAAGTTCGAAGAGAATCTTTTTGTCCCTGTAGACTGTTATTCCTCTCTTGATTGTGCGATTGGTCAGGTTGAAATGAACAGATTCTTCAACATTGCCTGCACAAACCAATCAGAAATGGCACTGATCATAGCACATCAGGTTACATAATAATAAAACCATTTTAAATGTGCCAAATAAGGTCGCTTTTTTTTTATTAAATTAGCTTTATTGCAGATTAACTGAAATGATTGACTAACTTTGAATGACCTTGAATTCAGGCAACAGCTGGTGCAGGAAGCAATCATATTTCCCTCTGCTGATATGGCTTTCTCTGATTGGTTAAATATGTAAGTCAATTAAGCCAAATAAGGTTAAAAGCAGGTCATAATTATTCATGAGATATTTTTAACCTCCATTCAACGTCCAATCCTAGAAGCAGCAGATAAGTTCCGAACCTAAAATAGGTGAATGTTGGGCCGGGATATCCTAACACTTTGTGAGTGAACCTACCAAAGAATTAAATTTAAATTAAATGTTCAATTAACTTTTGTCATTTCATAAAAAATGCTCGTATCGTTAAAATTTTGTGAGACATTTATAAACTTGAGAGATACAACACTTTGTATGAGACTTGTATAAACTTGTTCAATTACAAATGTATAATTAATTACCATCATAATTATTTTAATAAATAACGTAATAAATCTGTCAGATATTTTGACATCTAATTTTAAGGATCTAATCAAAATGGACGACAACAATGATTTTTCATTTCTCTCTCACAAAAAATTTTCCATAAAAATATTCCAAGATAAAGAGTTAAACATTCACCCATTAGCACTGAGACCCTGCTTGTTACTGTCATAAAGGACATGCCAACCATTGTTTTCAAGAGCTCTTGACTATAAGGAATAAAAAAAAAATTCAATCTCGTCTTATGAATATTCAAAGCCCCGTCTTCAGGATTAAAATAAGACCGCCGGGAAAAACCCACTCACGAGATTGGAAACGTTTCCGAGTTCGGAAGGGGGAACGAAGGAAGGAGGGGCGAAGGAAGAGGCGAGCCACAGTCCGGAGATTCCCAAGACGCTTTCGTTTTTCGAGCAGATTTTATAGATGTCGCTGAGATCGGCCGGCTCGAGAATTTTGTTGGTTAACTGAAAGCGATTGAAAAAGATTGGTTTCAACTAAAACTTGGTTGTTGTTTTCAATGACCGACAAAAATTATGAAATAAGTTAAATAGAAATTATATTAATTACTATTACTGCTGTGATAAAACACTAAAGAAATATTTAATTAGCTCAAAAGTGTTAATGAAACCATTGATAATGACTGTTGATAATGAACCCAATTAACTAGGATTGCATAACTAACTACCTAATTACTAATTACCATCACAAATATTTTAACATGACTTAATGACATAACTGACATTCTTTTTGACATTGGTCCTTTTCAAAAGTCTGTAAACAACGTGCTCATGAAGATCTCTGATGCCAAAGGGAAGATGTTGAACCATCCATTGGCAAAACTCATCCACAGAAATGTTCTTTTCACCTGGACTGCTTGCTGAACCAAACTGGAATTAAATCCACAATGCAAAAGCAGACAATTCAAAACAAACAAACAAGGCTCAAAGGCCTGCACAAAGACATTCAATCAAAGAAGAGGACTATACACAGGCTCATCTATCAAAACACCTTGTGTGTCAAGTCAACTTACAGCTGCATTAATAAAAGCCTGTGTGGTCTTGTCAAAATCATTATCCAATGAATTGATCTTGCAGATTGCAAGAGAGCTTTGAATCAAGACTTTGAAGAATCTTGAAACTTCTGTAAATAAATGTCAGAATGACATTTTTGACAACAACATAAATTTTAATTTAATTTTAGTCTTAAGTGCACATCAAATATTAATTTGTTTTATGGTTTAAACTGAAGTAGCCAATCCTGCCTTTGCTTGAATTAACATATTCACTTATGATTAAGTATTTAAAGTCAATATCATCATCATAATACCATCTCCACTTAGCTTCTGTTCATTAGTACTGAACATTTGAGCATAGAATCTGATTAAGTTTGTAGGTGAAGAGTTCAATCCCTGGGATGAGAACTGGCTTCCAATGTTTAGAAAAGTCATCAAGTCCACAGACAAATCATTTTCACTGTGGTACTTTTGAAAAAATGCTGAACCAAAGTCAGGTATTTTGGCAAACAAACTCTTCTGTTAAAAATGGATGGATATCAAAGTCTTTAACAGTCTGGTTGATTCTGTATTCTATATAGGCTATCAAATCAAATCAAATCCTCCACAAAAGAAGAACTCACAGTCAGGTTTTCTTCTGTCATGTATTTCTTTTCCTCAACCACTTTGGTGGCCTTAAAAATTAAATTGTGGATTTTCCATTATTATTAACTGTGAAACAGCTTCGTATTTATCACAAATCTCAAACAACACGCCTAAAAATCATAATAAGTCTTATTATCATTAATATGTACTAACATGCTCAACGAATGTAGCAGTTAAGACTGGAAAATCTTTCTTCAAATCATCTGCACGAACGGAATGGTGTCTCTTGTGAGACGAGGGTCCATTGCCCATTTTTAAAACTATGAATGCTTAACAACCCGCGCTAACAAATATAAGCAATGTCTACAAAACGCTGTGCCACAAGAAACGCTCCCCAACTAAACATAAACAATAATCAGCCGATATTCAAAAATTCACTTTTAAATTAAGCATGGCCGTTTAAAAGATTTATTTAGATTTATCTCGCTTAGCCGGAAAATTTATTTCGCCATTTTTAAAAGTTCTTAAAAATATTTCGACTATATTGATTTATCCCACCAACACCAAACAAGTCATACTAATTCCAACTTTTATTACTGTGCAAAACACACACAAAAAAACAACTCGGATCCACCACGACGAAGACGAATAAAAGTCACGACTCAAGAAATTAGTTTTATGAGGACATTTGAGACTCTTCAACTTTATTCATCCATTCTGGATCAACCAGCTTGATTTTCTCAACCAAATCATTGACTTGAACACAGAGACTTTGGATTTGCTTGTCCCAACTTGGAAGGGCATCTTGAGCTTAAAGGAGAGATAGGCAACATCAAGGATGCAATTGAATAACACTAATAAATAGATCCAATTATCATTTATCAGTACATCCTAATTACTTTACTAACTTTTTACATAATTATTACTTAAAACAAAATAAATCAATGGACACCATTAACTTATAACTGCACTTTTTAATCTTATCAACAATATATACTTATACAATATATTACTAATCAACCAAAACACAAACATTCAAAGTGAACGATGGAGTCGATCTGGTCAATGTGGCCATTCATTCTTCCTTCCGTGATCATCTGAGAAGCAATTTTCTCTGCCTGAAAAATACCACCTTACGATAAAGAGCTTGAAGCAAGAAAAACAAACACATCCTTCACATAGAATATTATAAGAAGGAATCAAGGCAACTCTTCCTACAAATAATGTAAGTGTAAAGAAAAATCTATAAAACATAACTTTAGAAACAGGATTATAATAAAACTGATTGTAATTTGAATCGGATTGCGGTGCAAAACTTCACCTTCCTGGGAGGAATCTCCAGAAGAGTTCCCAGTTCATCGAACGAGATGTTGTTGTACAATTTGCTGGCAGACAACATGCTGTGTTCAATGACTGCTCTTTCCAGAATGGTGGAACCTTAATTGTTGCAGTAATCATTAATGATTATGTTGATTTTCAAGCAATGGTTTCAGTCAAATCTGTTACTATCACTAATCATTATTTCCACAACAAACTTAGATTGTGGTATCTTAATCAGCAATTCATTTAGATATAGCTGCTAACACATTATAACAAATATCATCACCATCCATCATCATCAGCATCATCATTATTATCATTATCATCACTATCATCATCAAGATCTTCAAATGTTGCCAACTGACCATCTGGAGTTATGGCTTTCTGATGTTCCTGCAGCATTTCAGCAAAATCTTTCAATTCACTGTTTCTGATGATACGATCGAGGTACCTGGGTGATCATCGGAGAAAGATTTGTTATTGAAACTGCTTATTTATTGCATTAAATAACATTAATTAATTAATTTAATTAAATATGCTTAAATTACTTTCAGCTGAAAGTATTTGATACTGCATTTGTTTGTTAACATTGAAGCCACGAAAAGTCTCTGCACGTTTACAACCATTAATATTTAGAGAGAATCACAAAAATTATCAAATCAAATTTGATCTATTTTAATAATGTAAATTAAAAATCTAAACTACTCACATTTTCTCCAATATAGCAAATGCAGGCAGTTTCTGACACCTCTCATCTTTGAATAAATTGGCCAGCATCCTTGACCTTTGCTGACCTGGTAAAACATTATCATCAAATTGCTTAATAGACTGGATTATTAAATTAATCCATCATTATCATCATCATCATCATCACAGCACCCACCTGCTCCAGCCAGTATGGTGCAGATGAGTGCGTTCTTGAGCGCCGTCATCTTCTCTTCCTCGGCAATGCAAGTCTTGAAGCTGAGTTCGTTGTAGCGTTGAGCTGCTTCTATGAACTTCCTCTTGAAGTCAAGAACCCTTGCATAACAGGCCTGAAAGGGCATTGAAAATTCATGATGATGACAACAATGGCAACAACAACAACAACAATGCGACAACAGCAGTGCAGCTAAGAATTACTATTTTGAGGTTTACAGCTTTGTAAACAAATCAGTTATTTTACAATCACAAGATAATAATAGATATGAAAGAGAGATCATTCTTAACATGTTTTTAATCCTACAGAACTAGAACTCTTAATTAATGATTAATATTATTAAACATCACAATAGTGAGTTGATTTTTACAAAACAAATCAGTAACTAATATTATTATTTTTTTTAAATTATAATTATTGTTATTATTATTCAGTGACCATGACAACAACCTTATACATAATCTGAAGCTCCTCAGAAGTTGATTCTGCTTGGAGCATCGAGGCCCTGTTGATGTACATCTCTGCCTGAACGGGATCCTCGTCCTCCAAATACAGTCGAGCTATCTTCAGGTAAGTGCTCAACTTGTAATCATTGGAATACTGCCTGTAAGTGAATAATAATAATAAATTAATTAAATAGCTTTTTAATAAAATCTACTGCTTTGTGGTGACAAGTGAAATAAAAAAAATAAATTGTGATAAAAGAAGCACATTATCAACTGTGCCACTGCAACATAAATTTTCAAATTCATAGCTCCAAAAGTAGCAAACGGAACAATCACAAGGTTATAAATAAAGGGTCCAACCCAGGATAACTATCACTATAATCATTATTATCATTATTATTACTAGTAGTAGGTAGCGAATATTAAGTAATCAGATATTTAAAATCTTTACTTCTGTGCTGTTTCAAGAGGAATTCCAACAAGTATTTTGGCAGCTTCCCTCCAGTTTTGCTCCCTCTCATAAATTGAGGCCGAGTGCTGTCTTATCAGGCCAACCTGATCAAGCAATAAGTCAATGTCATATCAACAACGAAGAAGTTTATTGTATGACCAAATCATAATCTAATCAATCATGAGCATCAAGAAAATCTTACTAAATATAAAATTATTCAACCTTTAAAATGTGTAAATCACAGATATTATCAAGAAATTTATATAATGAAGTACTTTTTTGTATGCTTAAAAGAAATGGTACCTGCTCCTCAAATGAAACAACTCTTGGCTGAAGTTTCTCAAGGGTGAAGTGGGCAATGTCTTTGCCAATGTTATCAGGAAAGCTTGGGAGAATGGTAGAGCAAAAGTCACTGAGAACTTGTCTAGAGATTACAAGACTGACATTCTCATGAGCGACTAAAAACAAATAAACATTTATCAATTTGTCAAAAAAAACTACTTTGACATCATTATCAGTTTGGGAAACAATACCAGATCTAATTTTGAATAATGCGACGCTTTCAAAATGAAAATGCAATTCCGGAAACTCTATTTAACCATTCTACACTTACCGGTCTCAACAAATATCTTCAAATTCTCTGTCAGTTCATTTTCATTCAGATTGGAGAAACTCTGAAGAACTTTCAGAAACCTGCAAAAGGCAACAATTTGTAAGAAAGCATTTTAGAAATCTATTTAGCATTGCAAAATTTTACTTTGAAGCCTTTTCTTTTTGTGAGGCATTGCTGGATGTAATCGCGGAAAGAGACTGCTTCAAAGCAGCCATTGCGAATATAATTTACGGGTGATGCGGATAAAAATATAAACAAATGATGGAATACCCCTTCTATGTAATACATTTTAAAGATATATATATATTTAAATTATTTAAACATTTTAGAAGTCTATTTTAGAATATTAAAATTTTTATTGATATTATCAGAAAATTTTAGGTTTAAGCAACGTTGTCGAAGTGCGACATCTGGTAATGTTTATCTAATATAAACTCAAGTAAAATTAAATAAAAGCCGATAAATGCCTAAACACCCTAATAGGCGGTTTATTACAGGTTAAAAATGCTCTTTGTGATTGATGCGACTGAAATCAAAGTTTGCACAATTCAGATCTCATCCAAAACCACATCCAAACCTTACATCTCTGGATTAATTTATAATGGACCCCATCTCTTAATAACCGATGAAAAAGAAAATAACTAGGCTGGAAAATATTTAATTTATTTAAAGACAGCATTAAATATCTAGATCGTCATCTGGATCTTCATCGTCGAGGTCATCAAATTCGTCTGGAACGTATTCAATTTTTGAAGGCGCCTTATTGACTTTGACTTCTCTTGCTGCCAGATAAGGAAGGACAAGTTTATTTCTTGCTTCAACTTCACTCGACTTCAAAGTAACGTTGAAGGTGAGGTTGGTCATTGGAGCTTCGTTTTTCTGCTGCGATTCTTTAGTCGTGGCAGCGCAGATCTTTTCAAATTTTAGATCAAAATCGTTGGTTATAGTAATTGATTCTTCAAACTTCTTTGTCGAAAACTTCGGTTTCTTAAATGTAGTCACAGCACGGGCGTAAACGTGTGGCAATTCACTGGCTTCGAGAGCAATCCAAGTTCTGCAGCTGTGTTCAAGAGATCCGAGTGTTAACTGATCGTGCAGTTGGCTCCGAATTACGGAAATAATTTTTGACGTCTTCGCTTCATTGTTACATTTATTCAACAGCCTACAAACTCGGTTGCAATCCGTTAAATCGATCAGCTTGCTGAGGTCATCAATGAAAACGACAGTGTTTTCCGAAACTTTAGGGAATTCAAATATATTTTCCTCTCTTTCCCAGCCATAAATATCTCTAGAAAAATCATGTATCCTCACTTTATTACTAGGATGAATATCCAGCTTATCTAATAAATCGGTAGAATCCCGTCTGTACAGATATATGTACATATTTCGATCAAGTACATTCGACATCTCCTTTATATAACATTTTAGCACTGGATCACCGGAAACCGAATCATTATCCACAATCAAAGTCGTGCTACTGATTTCCTTCCCACCTACAAAGTCCATGTTCTATGAACTAATTTGGCTATCGTAAACGTAAACAAGACACCGACTATCGCCCAACCATACTACAGAATACATAGAAAATTAAATCCTTAAAATATAAAACCCAGTATCTCAAACGCTCCTTTGTCACTATTAACCTATTAAAAATTGGGATTTATTTGCAACAATTATTCGGGCGCCACTCATTATCTTCAAAGCACCGTCAAGCCTCACCACCCGAGCACCCAATCCAAAGCAATCACCTATCAGACAACAAATTTAATGTTTCGAGAATCGGCCAAAACCACAATCAACATGCCACAATAAAGACTTTCTTCAAAAGAGAATCCACATCAATACAGCAATACAAAAGGCAAAACAATTAAACATAGCTAGATATTTTATGATCAGTAAACCAAATCAAATGAAAAATATTCAATCATAAACAACAATCGTTTTTTTTTCAGTCCTTTTTATCTAATGAACACAGTTTATCAGTTTCCATTTACCATCTTGGTGCTGAAAGAAAAATAAATCATTAGTTCACAAGTTCTGAAAAAGAAAACTAGATGCACAATCGTCACTACCTCCACGGAACCCTCTGTAATCGCTGTGACTCCTGTCGTATCTCATGTAATCTCCTTCTGGAAGACAAAGCAATCATATCAATTAATTTAAGCAGGAAATCTATACAACACAGATTCATTGCAAATCATTGACATACCATCCATCCTTCTCTTCCTATCTCCACCGTAGTCATCATTGGCGAACCTCTTTCCCTCAAATCTGTTCCTTTCTGGATAAGCTTTAAGTAGAAGACAATGAATTAGGATCAAAATCAACAACAATCTGCATCACCCTCAACTGAAAAAAAGAGGAATCAAATCTAACCAGGGTAGGGATGATATCTTTCCCTTGACCTGGGGTCAACATAGCCCCTGTCATCTCTTTCTCCATAGTCATACCTCGATGGCTCAGTTGGCAGTTTGTGTCTAAAAGAAGAAATTAAAAAAAAATCAATGAATGCATAGCTTAAAAGCCGATAATTATAAGCATTAAAAACATAAAATACTGAATGGCAAGCAATGACACTTACGACAGGACGCCAACTAGATGTTGCAACTGATTGACAAGAGCGTCGGGATTGGCCCCTCCTCCTCCCCTTGGAGGTCCTTGGAATTTGTGGTGGGGACCCCTGTAATTGCCACGGCCCCTAAAGACGATTAGGAGTGTTACAAACTTAAATTTGAATTACGAATCAATGGGCCAAAATAGACCAATCAGTCCCACCTTCTCGGAGGCGAAAATCTCCTCGGTCTTGGCGGAGGCGATCTTTTCCGACTGCTGCTCTTCCTGTCCTTATCCTTGCCCTGAAGTTCCTTTTCCTTTTCCTCGATTTCTGGATCCAGTTGAAACTGCTCATCCTCTGCAATGGGGAATCCCAGCTGTTCTCTCTTTAGATTGTCTGTATTGATTCTCTTTTTGTACTTGTGAAGTTTCTGAAGGATGGGAATTATTAAGTTTAGAATTTAAAAAAAACCCTCTTCAAAAAATTTCAAAGAAATTGTCATTTTTCAATTCCTATTTTCAAATTTTATAGGAGACCCTTGAGCTAAAATAGATATCCTTCCTACCTGGTCGAAGTCGGCAAGTTCCTTAGAAGATTTGCTCGACCTGTCTGCGGCTTCCATGGACCGTACTTGTTCGAGCCAGTACTTTCTCAGGCTGTCCTTAAGCAAGCCTATTCAAGGAGAAAGAACAATAATTATGCAAACTTCATGCAGAACTTAGACTTCTCATTAAACTACTTGAACAACAAGTAGTCTTTGCAATGCAGATTGGCATTAAGCAACCAAAGGTTGTTTCACAATTGCTTTATAATTTCTTTATTATAATATTACTATGTCAGCATTAACATTAAATATAATGTTATTATAATCAACTGATTGATCCAACATTCAATAACTCAAAATATATCTGACCGATGGATTCCTTTCTCTCAGTGAGACACTTGATAACATATAGAGGCTGGTCCTTGATCTCCTCTTGCCTGTGCTTCTCCACTGCCTCACTGGCTGCTGCTTCTGAGATATACTCCACATAAACATGCCTAAGGAGGTAAATGTTAAATTTAACTTAATGAATTAGACTTTTCTTGTCTGGCAAAATGGTATTAATGAGGTTGTCAGCATTGTCAATCACTAATACAAGGAGATAATTTTAAAATAATTAAATTAGATCTTAAAGGGCAGCTCAAAATCATTCTTTGTTTAATTCTTCTCTCAATCAAACAAAATAATTAGGAATTTCTTTTTTTTAAATTCAATCAATTCCTGCTCTTCCACTCTAGTATATTCGCATCTAGTGACGTCCATAATACAATCAATACATTCCAAAGCCCGGCGAAATCCACTGCCAGGTTATTTTTTTTATAGAAAATTTCAAACGTAGACTTATGATTCGTCGATCCTTATCTGACGGACGTTGCAAGCTTTCTCGCCAACAAAACACTATTCACGTTCTTCTGCCAATCCAATCCCAAAGCAGTCCAATTACCCCATGTGGCTTTCTTCTTTAGCAGGGTTTATGACCCTGAGGCAGTCAGCGAAGGTCTCTTTAAGCTCGTCTTCTGTAACTCCGGCGGGGATATTGGATACAAATAGTAATCTTTGATTCACCGAATCTGAAACGATCATTGATTATTGGAGATTTGGTTGGGGTGAGTTGAGTATTTTGTTGCTTTTTGATTCGAACGCAGATTTTTCGCAAACACCGTAGCAACAATGTCCTCCTGCCATTCCGATGATTTTCCACTACGTCCAACTCCGAGACCACGTTCGAGAGTTGAAAGACAACCGAGAATGCCAAAGGTTACAGATGGCTCGACTATTTGAAACGAGCTTTCAATTGTCGATCGAGGTGCCAGTTAATGTTTGAATATTTGAAGATCATCTAAAAGATCAGTTAAAAGATGCCATCTAACCTTTGCTTGAGCCTTTTCCCTTTACCTTTGATAGAATATGCCCTAAAATATAACAATGCAAGATTAAAGTAATGAAATTTATATGAATTAATGAATATATATGTTTATACTCAGGATAAGCCCAATCAAAATTATTGAAATAATGTACCTTCAGAATCACTATCATAGAAATGCTGAACAGTAATCTGTCTCTCTTCAGTGCCGAGTCCATTAAGAACCTCCATGGCATGTTTCATGTCAGCAACAGTTCCAAACTTCAACCTCAGGTAGCTATATTAAAAACATTGATTCAGTACAGGAACAAATTGCAGAATCAGCATGATAAGCTCCAATCTTAAGATTTTTTTAAATATAAGGTCCAAAGCTATCACTAGCCAGCAGGCATCGCCAACCACGAAAAATATAAAGGTGACAATTCAGAAAAGACCAATTAGATAGCACTTCAAATTAAGATAACACATCCTCACCCTTTGATTGGAACTCCGGGCCCGACCTCGTCAATTTCGGAAGAGAAATTAACTGCAGACTTGATGACGGGAATGAGGGTTTCATTGTAAAAATCATCCACTACAATAGGATATGCAATGACGTTTAGCTGCCTAGAGAAGGACTTCAACTCTGGAATTGAAAAAATAGTTGTACATTAATGAATAAATTAAAGTTGAATGAACTTTTGTGTCATTCATTTCATTAATTCACTCTTAACAGATTAAACCACAAATTAAAATCATTAACATCCCACAACATACTTCCCAATAATTAGTTACAATAGTATTCAAGAAACAGCTCCAGATTATTATAAATTAGCATTTACTAACCTCTTGAAACTTCATCTTTGCAAGGTACAACAATCTTCTGTCCATTCCAAGTGAGCAAAAGCTGATCCTCTAAAAGTAAAAAAATAATAATTAAAATTACATAATCAATACAATGAGGAGAAATCCATGGATACAAAAGACTGTCCACAAAGATATTCAATTAGGAACTAACTTTCTTTGGCCATGTCCACAGCAAAGAGTTCTGTAGGTGCTTTGTCTAAATCAACCACCTCAATTTCTCCATCCTTTTTGGATCGTTTCTCTTCTTCAGTTATTTCATCAACATCTTTACATCAAAATAAAGTGATTTTATTAAAAACTTGATCCAACCACTGTTATTTTCATTCCAAAAATGAAGTCATAAACTAGAACTCACCATCAGCCCAGACAACAAAGTCATTTTCATCCTCTTTTTCTTCTCCATTCTCTCCATCCTGACCCACAACAAACACTCTTCCATCATCAGTGTTATAGTTCTCATTTTCAGCTTCTGAATCCCTCAGTTCTATGTCATGAGCATAACCTTTTGTTGAAACAAATTCAAATTTAAAAAAACACTATGGGATAGCTTTATGGCTACAATTTAGCCTCATATTTATAAACAGAACTAGTACTAGGCATAACATGAAAGTTTTCAGTATTAATTCAGGATTTTTGCTGAGAAGCAATGCATGTTTGGAATCTTGTTTAGAGATTGACCATCTTGTTGAGATCACACTGTGCATCCTCAGAATATGTTCCAACAGCATAAAATTTATATTCTCACTCTGATCATATTTCTCAATTCTGGTGATCAATTCATCTCTATCCCCAGTAGTATCGAGTCCCCGCTGAACGAGCTCTTCTCGCAACTGATCTTCTGACAATTGCTCCAAAACACTTTCGAAATTTTCTCCAAGATCCACTGCCATTAGTCTACCAGAAAAAAAGTCCTTCGGTGAGCCTTGTCACAAAGTGACACTCTAATGGTTTATAATGAGTATGGAAATGGCAAGGGCGTCCGACCACTTTGATTTAAATTGTTGAAAATTATAAAGCATACGAAGCTTAGGGACCGGTTACCGTACAATAACGGTGATAATTTCACAGATGCGCAATAATGCAGGGAAACAAATCTAGTTACCTGGGAATCAATTTGAAACAGAATCAATAAAAATCGCAATCAATACTTCCAAAAACAGTTTCAGATCAACAGCAAAATGGCGACAATGAAGCACGGCACCGATTAAAAATGCTGAGACGCTTTATTACTTAAAATAAAATTACGACACGTATTTTAAATAACTTTTAAAAATTTACAGCAATGCTATAATTTTGTTAATAACCAAGTAACAAATTATTTAGAGAGTCTCATGTTTTATAATAAATAATGTCATATCTTAACTACTTATCTTAACTAAATAGAAAATGTAATTTGTGTTGATAGTAAAAATACACTAAAAACACTATCTACTGTCTATTTCAAAAGTACTTTTGGATGGGATTGTCGGCTTGACTTCGAGGCGTAATCCAACCAATCCAATTCAGCACCGCTCGTCGTCATTGATTAATTTGTGGTTAAAACAGCCAAATACCGATGTTCCGAAAAAAGCATGCGTATTTTGATTTAATCGCATGATATGAATTATTTTAAACACATTTAAGAAATTGGAGGTTTCATTAATCTTATAACACAGACTGGAAGTGATAGTCTCAGAGCCTACTGAGCTAGTGGACGAACTAAATCAGTAAGGAAAGTTGTCGTCGGGGTAGTAATCAGCTTTGCTTACTCGGAATTGACCCCTGTTCACGCACCAATACCACAATCGCTCAAATGGCTTTTTAGTCATTTTGTTCAAGCGTAATTTCTGAGATACAATTACAAGTAACGTTTGGCATGAGGAGAAAAATAGTATGCTCTATACATTAGCCACCTGCTAATATATAATTCCCATTCTATCTCTTGAACACAATTTGACATTTTTATCAAGGAAATTTTTAATAACTATAATAACATTTGTTTTGAATGTCAAAAATAAATATAATTGGGCCACCATCCTCGTAACAACTCCAATGAATTCATGACTAGCAAAGTCAACTATTTAACACAATAAAAACAGAATAATTCAGAAGTTTCAGTGGAGAGATTATGAAAAGTACATAATTGTGAAATTCTAGAAGCTAGTGGTTAAGTTTTCTCAATAATCAAAATTAAATCTTGATGATACAGCATTTCTCAAAAAGCCATTAAAAATATAGCAACTATGACTCGTCCATCTGCAAAACGCATTTCAAAGCAAAAACAGCAGCAAAAGAAAAATATAAATATGAATATGATTCGTGAGGTTAAGCGTGATTTGGTTGGTCATTTGGAAACACTAGTTCACTGGGCTGACAGCTGTAAGCACGAACAAATAACCTTGTCGAGACTAGACAACGTAAACAACAATGATTGTCAACTCCAACTCCACCTAAATGGAAAAAAAGGACTCCACTCATCTAAGCCTATAAATTTTTCTCATTTCAGGATATGCTCTCCTCAGACCACTCCATATAGAATCAATGGAAATGGATTTCCTTCTTTACTTGCTAATCGTTCAATATCTGTTGGAGCCATCTGCAGCCCCAGAATTGGAAGAAATCAGATTGCTGGCAGCCTGTTGCAGAGTCCTATTGCCCATGATGTCCTGGGCAAACTCCTGTTGGGCCTTTGCAAAGGTCGCACCTGTGCTTCTGAATATGCGATGGACCTTCATAAGAAGAGAATTCGTTAATTATAATACTAAACATGTCTTTAAGTCACTTCCCGACCAATCACAATTACACAAAACTAAATGGTAACTGCAATATTCTAAGCAATTTTTTTATTACAGTTTGAAAGTTAGGCAGATCTCGAATTCTTTGGTAGGGAGGCAAAACTTGGAGGAGGAATAAAAAATTTAGTGGGTTACGGTAAAATGTATATAAATATTAAATTTAAAGGATAAATCTGCTTGCTCCTGTTTGCCAGGCATAAAGTAAATTGTTTCTTTCCATACCAGTAAGGTCCTTGACCAGAGATCTCAGCCCTGCCTTGTTTTAAATTGACCCCTGGTCTATCATTACAAATGGCCAGCCCCCTATATATCTTCCACTGGGCTTAATAATATTGGAGCTCAAAATATTCAAAACATGATCCTATGAGATGTTTATTTAGCAGGACTGCAACAAATAAATTATAAACCAGTTGTCAATAGTCCACTAGTAACTGTTTCCGTTGATTTCAATATATTCATTCAAATCAGCTAATTGAATTCCTAAAGAATCGAAGAAGTTGTCGAACCTTTACGAGAAGAAGAAAATCCAGGATAGCGAGAGCGGCAAAGAGCAATCCAACCAACAGCATGAGGAGACCCGCGAACAGACTTCCCCCGCTGCCGTGACTCATCATTCCGACGCTGCTTATGATCCCCCTAAATTTCATAAATGCATTAATAACATTACAATGATTTTGTTGAATTGTATTAATTAATAAATTAATAAAAAAACAAATTGACAAATTAAAATATAATGTTAATAAAATGAAAACAAAAAATTCAATGCCAACATGCCAACAAAAGGCTGGACAAAAAAAACATTATATATTACGAAACATTATGAGGCATTATCAACATCCCTCAGATGACATTAGATTAAATTTAGTAAACATTTATAAAACAAAATTTATTATCTGAAACTACCTAAACTAATAAAACCATAAAAATTGAATCTGTTAGGTCTTTAGAAACGAAACGAACTTCAAACTTCGAAAGAACCAACACGCTCCAAAATATCGTTCGACAACATCCGGCCCCGCCTCCTCGCACATCGTCACAACACCTCCACGCCAGCCGAAAAGTTTCTCAGAGCTTTTAGGCGTAACCTCTCTGAGTGTCGAGACTATTGGCCGTTGGAAGTTTCTTCGTCCTTTTTGGCCGACCCCTGGGTCTCCTCGGGACTGTGGTTTGCGCAGTTGTAGAAGTTGAAATGTTCCTTGAATTGGGAGTGGGACCCGGCACCATGCCCGGATCATCGTCTTCCTCTACCCCATGTCTGGGCCTCAATTGTTCGACGTGCCTTTTCAAAGTGGGTCCTTTTGGCACTGCCTGTATTAAGACATGACGAGGACCCAAGACTTGAATCACCACTGCCGGGATCCATCTAGGAGGACCGCTGCGTGGCTTCCCGACGGTGAATTGGGTGTTACTCGATCTCTTTGATGTAGGCTTGTTCTGACGGTTTTGTAGTTCCTGGGCAATGTGCGGCACTGAAGGCAAAAGCGCATCTAATTTGCTTCGTAATTGTCTTCCGTTCAGAAGTTCACTAGGAGAGTAACCAGACTCCAAAGGAGTTCGACGATATTGCATGAGGAATTCCTGTAGCGCCTGGATAGTTGGAAGCCGCGATTTCTTCAGGGATTGTTTAAAACCGAAGATGTGCATTTCCTACACATCTCCTCAATGTCGGCATCAATTCCCGGCCAGTAAACAACGGTTCGTGCCAGTTGCTTCATTCTCCTCATACCGCAATGTCCAAGGTGCAATAGACCCATAACGTGTAGTCTAAGTTTCTCAGGAACTACGATTCTGTTTCCGAAGATAAGACAATCATTTTGCACTGTCAGAGCATCTTCCAACTTTTGAAAATGTCGAATTTGTGCATCTACAACTCGAGGCCATCCCTCTTTTAAGAATCGTACGACAGTTGAAGTACAAACTGTAAGGTCGTCGTCTTCATCCTCACCGGCGTCAAAATTGTCATCTTAATCGAAAGTGCTTCCTTATGTATCTGACTATAATTTCTTTGTGATGTTGACAGTGTCTTTGAAATGTGCAATATTGGTCGTTCACTTCCATCCGGATATCTGTGAAACAAAACTGCACCGATTCCAACATCTGATGCATCACATGCAATTCCCAAAGGAAGAGATTTGTCAAAATGTGCAAGCTGCACCTCGTTCGCTAAGATCTCCTTATCTCCAGAGTGATTCTTTGTGGTAAAACTGAACTGAACCCAAAAACGATCGCAATGTCGGGAGTCAACTAGTTTCCATTTTTCTATTCCGCTTTTTGAAACAACAAGTCCAAGGTATTCAATTGAATCTTTAGCAAAAATGCATTTTTTTTGTTACATCTGAGACCTTTGTCTCTCAATCGTTGAAGTAATAGTTTCAGGTTTTGAATATGTTCTTTGGAATTCGAACCTCCGATAAGAATATCGTCCAAATAGACTGCTACTCCTTGCAGATCGCAAGTTAGTTTGTCCATTATCTCTTGGAAATAACCCGGGGCTGAAATGATACCAAAAGGTAGTCTCGTTTGAAGAAGCACTATTCTATTTGTTGTCAGCGCGAGCTTCTTCTGGCTCGCAGGTGCAAGTTTAATTTGGTTGAATGCGTCTGCCAAATCGATTTTACTGAAGTATCGACTTCCTCCCAGTTTTCTCATCAGATCCATAGGATACCTATGTGGTTCTAATTGTGAATTTACGGTAACAGAATAATCGCCACAGATTCTAAAATTGGCTTTCTGCTCTCCAGCATTGATGAGTTGGGGTCCATTTCTTTATTCCTGCATCAAGAGCCTGGTTTAGATCTTCCTGAATTGCAAATGGCACTGTTCTTGCTGAGTCTGGTTTGAATTTTACCTCTAACTCGAAATCTTTCAAACAACCAAGTTCTGGCTCGAAGCATTCTTTGAAATCGTGGCAAATTTTATAACACGCTTTTTCAACGGTTTTCGAATCAAGATCTTCATCATCCCAATGATGGATGTCGAAACTATGACTTCGCAGACTCCTATGTTCGGAATGGGATCACCTGTTGCCGAAACATATCTTGTACTGGAAAAGTTTAGCCTGGGCTTTCCCCACATTTTCCAAGTTTCGATTGCACAAAAATTGTCCCTGGCTCCACTATCTAATTCAAAAACAAATTCTGAATGTGCAATTTGTAGCACCTGAGTCAGAGGTGTGTGGCTCGGAATTGTGTGGATTGAATTTACATGCCTGTCTCTTTTGAACTTCTTTTTAAAACATGCCTTTTCAATGTGTCCAATGATTCCACAGAAATGACATTTAGCTTTAATATGTCTGCAGTCATTGGCGTGGTGTCCTTTGTTTCCACATCTTGGACAAGTTCCTTTCGGGAATGTGAATTTTGAAAATTGCTGTCTCTGTTGTTGAGGTTTTCTGCTTTGTCCGGTTTACTTTCTGTCTCTTTTGAAATTTTATTTACCAGTTCCCGATTGTCCTCTGGTGTGCCGTGTACTGTAGCTTTCGCAACTTTGGCAGACTCTTCAACTTCCATAGCAATTTCAATTGCTCGATTGAATGTTAGTTCATCTTCTGGAACTTTGAACAACGCTTTGAGCACAGCCTCGTTGTCAACTGAACACATGAATCTTGTTCTTAAAGCTTCATCTAGTGTGTCTTCTATACTAGGGAAGTCACATGTGGTGGCGGCATTTCGAATTTTCGCCGCGAGTTCCTGAATTGTTTCACCTGGTTGTCTTTTTAGCTCAGTCCAAAATTTGAATCTCTCTCGAATCACAAATCTCTTGGGGTTGAAGTTATGCATCATCACCGCTTGGATTTCAGCAAAGTCCAATTTATTTACTTCGCACGGCGTTGGTTTTTGAGAAGCTGTTGTTTGCAAAAGTTTGTAAATAGAAGCGGACTGGTTTGTCAGAAACACTTGCGTAATTTTCGATGCTGGAATTGAATTCGCTTCAATGAATGACTGGAAGCGGTTCATATAATCATTCCACAATTCTTTGCTAGGTTCGAAAGGAATAAAATTCGGAACGGTGTGGTGTGTAGCGTTTGTAGCTATTGAACGGACCAACAATTCCATTTGCTGTGTAAATGCTTCCAACAACTTTGCAACGTCGGCCATTTTGGAAACTAAACAAATTTTGAACTTTCTTTTGTCGACTGCGCCAGTTGTTAGGTCTTTAGAAACGAAACGAACTTCAAACTTCGAAAGAACCAACACGCTCCAAACTATCGTTCGACAACATCCGGCCCCGCCTCCTCGCACATCGTCACAACAGAATCGTCAACCAAAATGGCAATCGACAAAGTTCTTACACTGTTCCCCATCCGCTGACTCCAAGAGCTTGGATGATGGAAACAACGAATTGAACGAAGAAGACGAAGAAGTAGAAGAAAAAGTTAAATGAGCTGTCGATCCTGGATAACAGAAGTTAAAAAAGTTGTTGAAATTAATTATTAATATATTAGTTAACCAAAGTTAATTAAAATTATTAATAGGTTAACAGTAACTATTATGTTTATATGATTGTTCATGATTATTCAATTATATTAGAGTTGGATATGAATTGCTTGTCATTCTTGACAAGCAAAGCGATCAATTTCTTATTCGACATGTCAACGTAAGGCACGCCACTAATGCACGACGATATTAATTATGATCAGAATACGAATTTTATTTTGTAACAAAATCAATTGTAAATCAATCCAGAGCATTGCAGTCATATGTCTAGCCGAGCCAAACCACAAACCTGAAGGCATTATACAGAGGCCTAAACCAGCAGACAAAGGAACAAGGGCCAAAGATGGCAAGCAGGACAATGGAGAGACCAAATGTCGATCCAGATGAGTTGTTGATGTCATTACTGATAGAGGAAATCAAGTAGATCATGGAGACAAACATGTTGACCAATAGGAGCACGACATAAGCTGACGGGATAAAAATATGAATCTTATTCCATAACGCTAACGTTAGCGTAAGAATTCTTTAATGACATCACCATTGTAATTGTGTTTAATCCTGTTTAATGTGCTTGTTCATCCACCACTTGGGTGATTAGAATCATCTCGATTATTTTGTTTAAAATAGTTTTTTTTAAGCATTGATATACTTAGCAAACCTATGCATTTTTTATTTTATTTTTTCATTTTAATGCACTTTTCCTAACAAGGGTTATCCAATGCAAATATAATTAAGGTATAAAAAAACAAGATTAAGATCATTAATAATATGCTTTATGTTATATAGTGTCTTTTACTCATCTCAATCATTGGACATTATCAAGGTTGATCTGGAAGCATATTGAATTTTACAGATTTCTTTAGCTCAGGACAACTATTTAAAGAAAATATGTCTTATACTCATTGCTGTTGAAAGTCAATTATAACACTACAACAATAGTTGTCATGATGAGAGTAATAACTGATGGCACCATCAACATTATATAAGCATGCAAACAAAATAATAAACATCACATTGCAATAAATTCATTGCATTTATGATACCTACCAAGCCAGAGTCTGAATCCCATTTTGACAACATTTTGGAACTGAAGAGGAATGTCAATGGAAATGTCTTGGTAAAAGCATGGCTTGAGAGGACAAAATGATGGCAAAGGTGGAAAATTGTTCCTTCTGACTGTCGATGAAATGCCAGATATATTAAAATATATTATGCTTGAAAGTAAACTTTCTTTTATGGAATAAATAATAAGAATTTAAAATATTCTTTTAATATATTTCCCTATAAGTGAATAGTATTAAACTCAAACCTTGTTGCTGGACATTTCTTTGCATCTCTTCCTCTCTTCTCTGAAGTTCTGCTGCCTTCCTTTCCAATTCATCTTGCTTCTTCCTCAGTTCTTCGGCAGCTTGGGGATCGTAAGAGGTTGGGGAAGCATAGGGTGGTGGAGGACCAATTATGGCTTGGTTGATTGCTTGCTCCACAGCCTGGTGGCAGAGAAGTAAAATTGTATCAAAATAAAATAAATGGTCTCCAAAAAAAATATTTAATTTACTTTCGATTGCTACAAACAATGATATCGTTAAGCAAAACACACCTGGTTAGCAGTTTGATTGAATGCTGAGACAACAGCAGAAGTAGGTCCTGCATTAGTAGACTGTTCAATTTTTAATGCCTCTAACACAGCTGGGTCCTACAGACCAAAGACGAATCGTCAAGTAATTTTAAAGAATACAATAAAGTAAGCTGTTATCTTCCACTATTCGCAAAGCTATTCAGACAGATTTCTCCGTAAACTTACTTCAAATGGATTTTTATCTGCAAAGTTTCCAAAACTATTCGACATTATGTCTAATCTCAGATCAGCAGAAAAACAGAAACACAGCGTTTGGCCTAATGTAAAAAACAAATGATTTTACCACAACATTATCCTATTCGTAGCGACTAATGGCCAAAACAGCCTTTCGATGTAAACAGGTATGCAACAGTCATTGAAATTTATTTTAAGGAACTGTTTAAAAATAAATTATATTCATATATGAGTCGTGATTACAGACAGTCTAGGCAGCTTGAAAGCAGCCATAGTTAACAGACGTAACTAACAATAAGCAAGTACAAATTGCTTCGATACGCATCACTAAATTCGCTCATAGATAAACGAAGGGAATTTTCACCGTCTTCCCTACCACGTCAGAAGTAAGAGAACGTGCTACTTAAGTTGAATTTTTAATTTATTTTGGTGGTAATTGATAGTAATGATCATATATACAGCTATGTTGATAAATCCGTAAAACTTTTATTTAAAAGCCTTGACGTACTTTAATAGATTTCGAGATGGAATCAAATAAGTTAGGAGCCAAAAGTCTCACTCTTGGAATGAGTGATAATTCTAAACCGCAAATCGATAGCACTTCGACAGCACAGACAGATACCTCGAGGTGGATAAGTTTGGCAGTTACTCATTTGTTAACCATTAAGGTTTTTTTTGTTAAATACCTTAGTGTTAACATATCTACATTTTATAAATTTCGCTAACGCAATTTTTGAATCAAGTTGTTATTTTCAGCTCTAGCGATTCAGCGATAATATCAGCGTCGATATCTGAGGTAACCTAATTGTGAAATCACTTGGCCTCTAGCCTAGTTTTTATTTTAAGTAAACTTTCTTGCAGACCTCGGATGAAGAATTTGAATTTCCGCCATTGCCTTCGGTTCTATCACCGCCAGCTCCTGTCTTTCTTCCTAATGAAACATTTGGTCAGCCACCCCCACCTTTGGCTCCTCCTCTTATTAATCTTTCAGAGTCTTCCCAAGATTGGGACAATGAAAGTGGATTTCAAAACGACGACGACGAATTTCCGCCACCTCCCCCTCCAGAGTGTTTCTCTGTGGCGCCACAAACTTTCTCAATTGCCAAAGTAGAAGTTAATCAAGATCTGAATTACTTATTAACTAATGATACTATCTCCCCAAAGTTGGAAGTTCCCAGCAAGGAATCAAATAAGCTGAAACTACCTTCCTCTTTTATTCATTTTACTGGCAGTTTAAAAACCTCATCTGTTGCTCAGAAGCTCCCAGAAGACGATGAGGGATTGACGAAAATCGAGGAATCAAATGACTCCACCATTGGAGAAAATCAAAAGCCATTTGCTAGATTTTTTAGACAGCTGAAATCTGAGGAAACTGCGAATAAAGCCGAACAAAATCTAGCTGCTGCCATTGACATGCCGCCGCCAGATGACTTTATTGAAACATCGAAAGAATCTAATTTACTTCTCGATTGCGAACTGACAAGGACTTCTGGAAATATCGTTCGGGAAGAGGAGGGTATGTCGAATGGTTTAATTTGTTATTCTCGTGACTTAAAATAAAATATATTAATTACGCCATTTGAAGGTTTTGTCGATGCCGTTCCACCGCCATTGTTTACGGACGACGAAGATGCAGAAGCTAAAGATGTTGTCCAGGATGCATTTTCACTATCAAAGTCACAATCGACTAAAAACAACGGCAAAATTATCAAAGGATATCACAATGATGTCAGCAAACACGATCAAACACACAGCAAAGAAACCAAAGAAGAACAACCAAACAATCCGATTATAGCCAATGCTCTCCCACCAAAACATTTGAAAGGTGATAGCGAGTCTGATATGGTAGATATTTCAAATTGGAGGAAGCAGTCATTCGACGCTGCCATCGGAGAATTAAAATGCTTGATGTCTGTTTGCGATGAGAGCAGTATCGTCGCAGCTTCTAAGAGAACGCGTGGCAACTTGTCGAAGAGTACCAGCATTGATAGCTGTTCGGATATCGTTTTTAAAAGTGAATCGCCTAGAGATTGTTCAACAATACCTGAAATTCACAATAACGAGAGCGCTCGCAACTTTGAAGTGGAGTCTCAAAAAGTAAAGCTTCCTACAGCACCTAAAACATTTAAGCTCAAAAAAACTCCAAGAGTAATTGGTTTCACGGAGGAACAAATCAAAACCACACTTAAACTTCAAAAGCCTTCAAATGAAGAGTCATGTCCTGGATTTTATGATTCAAAAAGCGAAGAATCTGAAAAATCTGGATCTACATGCAATGACCAAACCAAATGTAAGGTGCCACCTATAGATGGTTTGATTTGCGAAGAAAACATAGGTGTGGATGGGATGGAGACTCTCTCCGATCCAAATAAATCAAAAACAAACCATAACAATGCTAACGCTGAAGATACTTCTCAGCACTCAGCAAATCTCAGCACTTCGACGTTGAAATCTGTGGATGTAACTAACAATGACAGCAAAGGAAATGTACCAGAATTGGTAAAATGCATTCCAATCATGGACACCAATCTCAGGAACGTTATATTTGGCCCTGGTAAAGGACCAATTGTGAAGGGTTTCACAGATGAACAAATAAAGTGCGTGTCACTAAAACAAGGAAACGAAAATTGCATAACAGATACTGATAATTCCACAAAAACCAACGAGGGTTATCCTTCTGCAGCATCAATTGATGATTCGAATACATTAAAAGAAAATGGCAACATTCAAATCGAGAACTTTCGGAGTAGACTCCAAGCTTCCAAAAAGATTTTTGAAACCTTAAATAAAGTAGGCGATTGTGAAAAAATTACCACAGGTATCAAAAGGTCCAAATCTGCTGCCAGTATTCATAGGAAGCCCATTCAATTAAGGCCTGATGAGAAAAGCAAAGAGACAGAATCGAACTCTTCAAAACGTTTCGGCTTAGAATCCCACCACAATATTGAAAACACTCTTTCAATATGTGACGTTAAGGCAAACGACGAAAAGTCGGAAGAAAGTTTGGTGGTTTCGGAGGCAAAAGCATTTTTTGAGAACATCGAGCCAAGTCAAAACAGGAAATCAGACAAAATTTTACCGAAAAAATCATTGACATTTTCTGTTAATAAGAACTCAATCAGCCCCAAGCTCCGAGAATTGCGTCAAAAATATCAAAACCAATTTTGCCTCGGCTCAGAAGACCGCCAATCGACTGCAAGCGAAAAGAAAGAACCACTTCACGTCTCGAACTCTCTGGAAGAAACGAAAAGCTCTAATGATGAATCCATCGATGCCGCATCTCATCTCCCAGTCGAGAGTCTTGTAACCAAATTCGGAACTTTAAAGAAAACGCCAAGCAAAAAGGATGTCGTCTTTCAGAAGTACGCGCCCCCAGAAAGCGGCACAAAGTTACCAGGTTTCTATTGACAATTTGTGCTCATCAATTTCGGATTAATTAGTGAAATTAAGAAATGAACTTTTCAGGCAAAAGTCTCCCTAATGTAGAGATGGAGACGAAGAAGTTAGCTGTTAATCAAAACCAAAGTAGGCAAGCATGGAAATCATTCATCCGAGATTATTCGTAGACAATAATCATACCGATATCGATACATGACGACAAACATTTAAATCATTGATATATTCGTTTCTGTTTTAATCGTCGGAATAAAACTTTTAAGGCTTTATTTCAAATCCCTTCATCCCCTTAAATTCAAGAAAGCTACTACGAGCGAGTTGAAATCTTCGAAAGATTTTCGAATCATTTTTTCGGCTGAAAAGGCTCCTTCCAAGCACTCTACCTTAACCAGATACGGGTTCATTTGGTGGGAAATCTAATCTGAGGGTGCCCTCTAACAATGCACGAGACAACATGGCTTATCATGCACCCTTATCATGTGAACCTCTATTATTTATCCATCTGAACCATCACACCTGTCATTGTTTTTAATTAATCTTGGTTGTTCACAAATCAACAATCAACAAATGTGTCAACAGGACGACTCGTCCTAGTAGTCAATAATTATTATACAATTAAACATTTCAAAGGGGACAAACTTGGTGTCTCAAAAGCAAGTAATTGCGATATACAAGTGCATCTATCGATTCAAAGAGCAGTTTTTAGGGGACATGGGGTTAGTTGCACATTCAAACATGCCTCATTGGGCAACAGGAGCTGCGTTGAACACTCCCAAATAACGGAAGTGAACGGGCACACTCCTCTGTGAAAAGTCAAAAGCAAGAGAAACATTAAGAAATTGTTCCTCAACATAGTATTACATCTCATAATTCAAGCTTACTATCATAACAATGGTTGTCATTCCAAAAAATAAACATTACTCCTTTACCAGACTAGATGCTGTGGTCTTCTGTACAGAAACTCCTGGCGCCGCAACGACTTTCCCTTCAAAGTTCACAAACCACACCATATATATCCATATGTCGTACCAAACATTCACTTCAACTAACAAAACAAACCTTTGTAATCAATAGCATTGGCGGTGAACTTGAGACCAGCTTCAGGGTTAACTTCTAGAAGGAGTCTTCCTCTCCTGCATAGAATCATGCATCATAAACATTATAATGTTTAGCGAAATGATAATGTCATCCAATCCAAGTTTCATATATAACTAACCTGGCCATCACTTCAAAATCCAAAGGAGATTGGACGAAGAAGACTTTTTCGCTTGCTTGAATCATAAATTGATTCTGAAGTATATCTTGCACTGCCAGATGACTTCCAATTGCCAGCAGACTTTTATAAAAAACTGGTTATTAACTTAAAAGAAGTGTTACACTTCCACTTCATTAAACGTTCATGCCTTGCTTGCAATTGACTACGAAACAGAGGTGCGTAACGAGATTCTCTCATGCCAGGATCGTCAGTGGTAGCCAAAACATGAATTACGCCACGTTGAGTTTTGGCCTCTGCCAAACCTTGGCGAATCTACAATATTATTAATCCTCAACTTTAAAATACCTGAGCCTACAAAAGACATCTAAACCACATCATTCTCATCTCACAATGTTAGAAGACTAGCTAACTAAAATGACATTATTTTATTCATGGTAAAGTGAGCTAACAATGTAAAAATTTACGCTCAATAATAGAAAAGTACCTTTGATGTCTTCCAATTAGCCATAATATAGACCCGCTCCCTAGCGATGAACCCCGATACAATATTGGCGGCTTAAAACATAATAAGCCAATACTATAAATAGCCATTCTACCTTATACCTTTAAAATGATATCTTTTGCCGATAGTTTGAAAATTTTTTGTTTTAAAAACTTTGGTCATAATTACTCAAAATCACAATATTTAATTCACCCTTCATGCATCTACAACTAGGCTATGTTCGTTAATATTGCCAAATTACGTATGAATGAATGAATATAACCGCGAATGTCAATAATTTTTTCTATTACAGTTAATTTATTTTTTAATCTTGTTAATAATCTTATATACAAATAATGTCTGCACTGTTCGCAACCCAGGATGTGAAATAAGTTTGTTGTTCCTCAAGGATTTTAGATGAATCGAATTTGTATCCAATTTGTGATTACGCTGGAACATATTGATGCAATTGTATCAAGCACTTACATAAAAATCTGCTTACACAAATCAAATTCTGTTTAACTAGATTCATTATCCAAAAATCAATTATATACTAACTTGTGAATTGCTGTAAAATAACATTGATTCGTCATCATGTAGCTTGTGGCTGTTGCTGTTTCTAGGCAAGGAGATCATCTCTTTAAGACTTTAAACATTGATTATTTATGTGATTTTTAATCATTCAACATTAAGAGTTTGAAGGTTTCCATGCTTCCTTGGGCTGATTTAAGTCTTTCCACCCAGACAGTGATATTTGATTACTCCACCTGTCAATAGTGATCGACTGGGGGAACAATTTCATTAGTTGTTTTTGTCCATGTTGGACTTCTTAAGCATCTTCTTGGTGGAATGGTCAGGATTGACCTTGGGTTACTTCTTACCAGCCGTGTATTCCATGGTGTTGGTGCTTCCCCATGTAGCATATCATCCATAATTGGATGATGATGCAGCACGGAGAAATGAAGCACGTTGGAAATTGTGACCTTTTCCTTCTTTTTGTCCAGGATCCCCTTCATGACCTTGAAGAGGCCCATGAATTTGACCTAGTTCTCTTTCCGATTCTTCTACTCTTGTTCTCTTTCTCCTCGTCTCCAGGCAATTCAATTCATCTCTTTGTGATAGACGAGTTTCTTTCCTTCATATTCCTTCAGCTGCTGGACTACAAATTCGTCAATGGGATCCACCATACACAGAATTTCAATTCCCCTCTTTCAGTCCCTCAAACATGATTTTCGACAGACTCCTTGCTCTCACCAACTTCTAAACAGATGCATTTATCCATGTTATCCTTCAAGCGAGATATATAGTCTTTCAAAAAAGTGGGCTTATCTCCAGACTGGGACTAATGGAATCTCAGGAACTCAGCCAATCTCTTGCGGTTGTTGGAGTCTTCATGTATTTCCAACTGCAAAACCATTTCTCAATAAACATATACTCTTGGATCACGGGTGCCATTTCTGCATTGCATAAGAAGAAAACGGTAAAATTATTCACACCATGTAAGATTGGAAAAGAAGGCCATTATTATCATCAAAAGTGACTTGGTAAAATAATACATTTTCGACAGCTATTATCAACATTTTCCAATCAGATGGGGAATGATATCAACGATTTTCATCATCACAAGCAGACGCTCCTAGTATTGAGCCTCATTACCTTTTTTTCAGAATGTATATTAAAGATCGCATCATATCATATAAGATCGGGAAAGAGGACGAACCATTTTAATCATTGTAAGTGAGTATGTGCCAGAAAAATAACGGCATGAGCCACTAAGGAACATGATGCATTTTCGACATCGGACAAGTCTGTCGGTTTGGATGGGTCAAAGTCTTCATCACGAATCTCGTCAAGAGCTTCGGATGAGATGGAAATAAAAAACAGCTACGGAAAAACCCTAAGAACGTATTAAACAAGCTATGCGTAAGCCATTAAAAAACAAGTCAGGGCCCGCACACAGGTGATTTTGATTTATTATAGACAATAAATTTTTGAAATTATATTTTTATAAAAAATTATCAATATATAACGCGATTTAGATTCGTTGAAAGCAATAATCATCAGGACTGTAAGATAAGATATTTATAATTGTTGACAACTCAAGACCAGATTTCTTAATATTCAACATTCCTGGTGTGCGCTTCGAAAAGCTTTTAAAAATGTCAAACGGAAAGGATTCAAAGAGCTTGACGGACAGTTTAATGGAGTATATCATTTATAATTTTTCAGAAGTTTTTTCTACGAAGTCATTGAAGGGTTTGTTTTGTAAATTCCCGATAAATACATATAAAACCCACAATAATTGTTTCCATTTCACAAACAATTGCATTCCATTGGTCACTGGCCTTTCCTTAGTAGAATTTAGGAATAGTTAAAATACTTCCAAATTGGGAAAAATTTCCTTTAATTATCCCAGCCTGTTTGTTATGTTTTTTTTAGACAATGTTCCTTTTTTTTTATCTCAGATAATTGTAATTCAAGAAAAAAGATACTTCCTCCGCATTTGTTCGATAAAATATTTCTCAAGAGTAAGGAGATGAAATGGTTCATCCATTTGTTTGATTTGAGAAACGTGTTGCCGTACAGGGATGTTCTGCAATGGACAAATATAGACCTAGTTACAGGTTGTAGAGGCGAAGCAATTTTGGATGAGAACATCTTAAGTGAGATGAGCCAAGTAAATTATCCGATCAAATATTTTTCCATTTTCCTCAATGTCCTCACAGTTGATGGCATAAAAAATATTTGGTCGATGAGCTCTACATTAGAATGTTTAGACCTTATTTATGACGACAGGTACGTTTATATACGTCAGCGTATAGGTTTACGTGTGTTTTGTTATTGTCACAAAGTACATAATAATTAAATCAACAATTATCATAATAATTTAAATAATTTAAATTTAATTTTCGAAACATTTAGGAATTTCACCGAGTTTCCAAATGTTCCCAAATTGCCAAATCTTAAAAAACTTTCTCTTAGACATGGCATGATCCGTCAAAAAATACCTGAAGCCTTAAATATAGATTTGTCTTTATTCTCTGAAACGCTAGAAGAACTGAAATTTCAATATGAACGCATATCAGACTCCTCGTTTTTGTCTTTGGCGACCCTTAAAAATCTGAAAGCTTTGTCTTTACGGACTACTATTGTAGATTGCGATTACTTTGCTAAAGTTTTCGGATCATTGAATCAATTGAGGTAAACAGAATGATTTGATGCATCAAGGACCAATCTAATTGCAAAAAAAACATAAAATTTTAATTCATTAATTTCAGGTCAATAGACATAAGAGATTTTATGTGGTTGACAGATACTGTACCTTTTATAACTACTGAATATGAATTGGCTGACGTGATATGCAAAATGCCAAATTTAGAAAATTGCGACTCACCTCTGATTACTGGGTTAGTGTTGACACTAGTGGTTTAATGATTAAAAAATCTAACTAATTAATTTATTTGAAGAAGTCATGCAGTTGTGAAATGCAGAAAATGGAAGAGACTTAACATTTACGGTAGTTTTGAATCGTTCGAAGATTATGACAAGACAGTTTCGTACGCAGATGAGGTTAGAAACTATGATACTAGTTCACATTAAATAGTGATAAACGCGTTTAATTACTAATTAATTAAATATTAGCGGATATTATCAACAAATTTCTAATTTTTGCATCCAAAGGGATGAAAACCAAAATAGCGAAATGCAAGTTTAATAACAAACGAAACTTTAACAAATCTTTCCTCGACATTTAGAAATTCTTAAGTGATCACTTGCTCTTTGTCAGATATTTTCTTTAAACCCCGAAAGAGCACTGGCTACCTTTGCCAGATTTGGCGTAGATGTACGTTACCCGGAAAACATCATTGAGATCATCTTTCAGCTTCTTCCCAAATTCTCACAAGAACAAATGACTATATTTGAAAACGTAAGTAAAAAAATTTTTAAATCTACCATGAGTGTTTATTCCACTGTAACGATGTATCCCATCGTTTCAGTTTATAATTTAGCAACGAACATATCCATATCACCACTAGTGGAATAATATATTGTTACTGTTCTCACAAAAAGCTATTAGGCTGATTCCTTAAAACGTTCATAAATCGATGTGAAACAAATATATATTTCAGACATTTTTGGACATATTTGCAGGGCCTATATTTTTAGATGTCACTGGGTACGTATTCAACAATTTTAAATTTCCGAGTTTAGAATTTTAAAATAATTTATGATACATATTTTGAAGGTACATGCTTGAGTATTTACATTCTAATCTCTGTTCACAAGAATTTCTAATGTAACTGACCAACTTTTCATTTTATGTTCAATCTTTTGCATTGATCTTTATTAAATAATAGGGAAATTAAAACTTAATGGCAATAATATTTCTTTCTAGGAAATTAAGTAACCTCATCATTAGCTATTATAACACTGATGTTGAAACATTAACTATATTCTGGGATGATCCTTTCCTTTTTGGATTTCGTTGGTGTTGTGCCTCCAAAAGCTTTGTAAGTGATCTTTATTTCAAAACAATGATTGCACTTTAATATGTTTTGTGTTCGATTTGGCTATGAAGTCGGCACATTATGTCTTATTTGAAATGATTTCATAGAGAATCTACATCGGACTGAGTTACGAACGTTGCGCCATGTGCAGCATAACGCACCGAACCGATTAGAACTCCAGTGCATCTGAAAACATTAATTTGCTAATAAATTTTTTAGATCGGATTCAGACCTATGGCTAATTATTTGAAGTATATTCTCGAGAAGAATTTAAATAAAGTTTTAAGAGAGAAAGTTTTGCGTTGTATCGTAATTCTTTTCTCAGAGAGCAAAGAAGTGAGCGATTTAGGTCTCCAAGAGGTTAGACACATAGGTCGCTTGCACGAGCAAATGACATTTTATTACCATTGTTTAGAAAATTTATTAAGTTTCTTTGCGAATGCTTTTTTACACTTTGATCGGCAAAATCTATCGATTTATTAAGTATATCACACTATAATTATTTCTTTAGGTATGGAAGAATGCTTACTATAACAATGTCATCGATGAAGTTGATTTGAACGCTGCCATAGAGTTACTGGAGCACATTAATCCAATTTAAATATTAAATTAACTTGCTTTTATTATTAATATTATTTGCCCAATTAAAATAAAATGTTGAATATTGTATGCAATAATTACAATATTCTAATTCTGTTTAAGTTATGCGATCCATATTATCTTTGATTAGAACCCTTACTTATCGCCCGTTCAGTCCGGGTGGATTATATCTCCGATTTGGATTAATTGCATAAATTTAGGTTGAAGATGAGGGTTGAGAAATGTTACTTTTGTTCTTCCCCTTGTTATCCTGGCCACGGGAGTATTTTTGTGAGAAACGATAGCAAAGTGAGTTCATGCGTTACTGCGCATTTGTTGAAATTTTGACAAGAAAAATTATAGACAGTTCATTCAAGTTATTATTAATTCATTTCTAATATCCGTGGCCAGATATTTAGATTTTGCCGATCAAAGTGTAAAAAAGCATTCGCAAAGAAACGTAATCCTAGGAAAGTTAAATGGACGAAAGCCTTCAGGAAGGCCGCTGGAAAGGAGCTGGCAGTCGATCCAGTTTTTGAATTCGAAAAGAGACGCGATATTCCCATAAAATATGACAGAGCTCTCTTCCAAAGAACAAGTTAGTTTATGATTTTTTTTGCCAAACTGATAACATGACATTCATCAATTCAATTTACACTTGAGGACAATAATGTTTTTAAGCAATGTTTTAATATTAATGCCTCCACTAATTCTGAAAGTAAGGAGTATTAGCCTTGTAAGTAATAGTTTCAAACGAATTACAAAATCAATTAATGTCGATAAGCATTACATATGGTTAACTTATTAATGGTATGTGATCAACTTATTTCTTGGACTGCCAAAATTTACAGTCAGACTTTAAAATTTTATTTATTTACCAAATGTTCTCTATGCCTTAATGTAATTCACTTATTGGAAATAAATTTGACAGTCGAAGCAATGAAAAAGGTTACATCCATCAGACACAAGAGGGAGAATCAATTCATTAGGGAGAGGTGGGAAAAAAATTGTATTTTCTTATAAATTGTTACTGTATCATAAGTGCTTTAGCAACAACTCTTGTCAGCTAATTTTTAAATCCCTAACTTGGAATTGCTGTGGACAGATCTAGAATAGGGCCAAACCTCAGAAAGTAGACTAGTATTTTAATATATGTTGAAATTAAGACTGGATCTGCTATAACAGCATCAGAATCAGTTTTGACTGACGTCTTGCCGAAACCATCTATAAAGATGATACTGGAAGTATGATTTTTAGGAAGCATGGTCTAACTCTTATGCTTGAAGCTATTGAGGCATCAATAAAAATAGAATGTTAACTAGAAATGCTGACTGCTAGTTTATAATTTTATGGTATTTATCTTACCATTTGTAAGATCATTTCAAGTATTACAAGAAGTTTTACACTTTGTTTATGACTGGTCTTTTTGGGAAAATAAAAATAATTACAATGCCTTGGCAGTTGGTCAAGGACTGGCTAATTGGATGATTCAAACATTATTTCACTTTTCTCAGACTCACAAAGGGTCTGCAGCTTAAGGATTCTGAGAATCTGAAACTGGTGCAAGAAAACATGCATCTCATCAAGAACACAGGCGAGTTATTTGTGATGCTATTCATTTGTCTATTTGATATTTCAATCATCAATTTTTCATTTGCTTTTTTTAAATTGGAATATTGTTCCTTGTTTAATGAAGTTAAACTCATATTATTTCTTTATAGTGAAAGAGAGAAGGAAGGAAATGAAGAAGACCAAAGTCAAAATTGCAGAGGCTCCCGTTGTTGCAGAAGACACATTTATGGAAGTTACAGAATAATACTTGACATGGGAATTGTTTTTGATTTCTGTAATAAACTGTTAAGTGTGCTCCCGATTTAAACATTTAGAGCATGATGGGATAAGACGGTAGTAATTGCTTGGTAAATGTTGTTCATTGACAATGTCCCGAAGCGGTCTTGATCGGTTGGGCTATCGGTGGAATCATAGTCGGATACTTAGAAATCGCCTCGCAAAGTAATGTTCAGTCGCGGGGCGTCGGTAGCGTATGTTCGTTAGGAGTTTTTATATTTCTTAGATGCTTAGTTTCGTAAATCGGTTTAGAATTTAGCAGTTGCTTTTACTTACTTAGAATTATATATTGGTTCTTGGGAACGAAAATAAAATACCATCTTAAATTGTCGGAGCGTCAAAATTAGCATAAATATTGTCGTGCAGCTGACTCATATCTTTGGTTCTGATTAATTTGTTTTGCAATTATTGTTTGGCCTGATCTCCGCATCGCCATTTAAATTTATTTAATGGCTAAAATATTAAAGCATTTTGGTTTGGGCAACAAGAAATCAACAACGTCGCCTGCACACAAATGTAAAGTAGATAATTCAGTCGATTCTCCGCAACTCCCTCGCTCCACCACTGCTAAGGAACAGATTTTAACTTCGAGCGACGGCTCACCATCTGCAAACAGTCCCTCTTCACCAAGCAAGTCTCCATTTGACTATCCTCAAAGGAACTACTCGTTGCCGACAGCAGATATTAACAGGGAGGACCAAGATCTGGTCATGAACCTCAGTGGCGGTGGTCGCACGCCAGCCTCACCTCCAGATTCCGGCCATCAGCAGCCCGTATATAGTGCTGTCATCAAGGAACGAATTACTCCAGATTCCATCCTAAGTGAAATTGCATCCAAACTGAGTGTCTCAGAGGAGAAAACTGGAGACAAGCTGTCAACATTTGGAAAAAATTCCAAGGTTTTTGATGGCTTTGTGTATGTTTGCATATATAGGCAGAGAGATCACACTTTTTGCTTGTGTATTAAGTTTGTCTCTTGTAAGTAAGTTTGCATTTGTTTATGTAAACAAATGATAATGAGGGGAGCAAAGTAAGGCTCATTACTTGTGTCGAATTAATTTTATATTTTCTCATAATTTTCATCTTTCGGTTGTTACATCACTAAGTGTTCAAGAACCAATCAATGATGAATTGTTTTTTTTTCTGCTTAATAAAGTCACTTTTTAAATAATAAGGATATTATAACATAACAATATTGATCTAATTTCATGGATATGAGTTATAAAAACAATGTAAACCAGTCTCTAAAAATGTTCTGGTATATCTCTGCTATTTAGATATATAAACTATTATAAATTCTGAATTGCAACATTACAGTTACTGATGTCGATAAGGTCATTTTGTCGGCCAAAATTTAATATGAGCATCAATTGTACGGTTATCTACCTCTATTAGAAAGAAGTCTAGAGTTTGCCTCTTACGTTTGGTCTTCTGATTAGTATTGATTAATTAGGTCCACTCAAATAATATCTTCATGGGATTTTAAATTGACTCTCCTCTCTAGTCTCCTCTTTTCATTATTACAAATTCATGCAGTATCGATCATCATTGTGTTTACAGGGTTTCCTAAACTATTAAGTTGCATTAAGTTTAAGATATTTAATTGCTCTCTTAAACTTGTTTTACTTGAAATTCAATTTCAATTTTAGGCGAACGAAGCGAACAATTCCGAGGCCAAAAAATCCTCGGCTGCTGAAAGGGCCAATGTTTCTGAAAAACTTCCTGATATAATAAAAGCTGGTCAGTTTTTATTTAATTTTGTCTTAATTTATGCTTTTTAGGCTCAAGTATAATTTTCTCGGGCAGAGACTTAGGCTTTGGGACTTTGTTGTTATCGCCTCTGCATCTTTTATGACTTTCTATTATTGCTGTTATTTACTATACAGTAATTATTTTTGACAGAGCGATCAGAAATGAATCCAAACGATTCAATCTTCTTGCTTAGAGAACAAATGACTTATCAAAATTTATGGCAGTTATTTGCTTTTAAAATGTATATTCATATATTCATTTAATTAGCCATTAGGAAACTGACTGAGTAAAAGTAATAACTTTTTCTGTCTTTAATGTAAATCCCGTTAAAAAATATTTACGACTATTTTTAATAATTATTTCCATCTGTAGCTTAACTTGCCTAATTTCAGAAAAGACTGATTATTTTCTCTTTAGTTCAGATTAACAAACTGATAAATTAACTAAAAAGCACAAAGAATTCGATTTAAACAAATATTTCCTTTACGAGCGACTACATTCGGCTGCTTAGCAATGCAATGTCTTCAATGACCAGGGAAGTTTATTTGTTCTGTTGGTGATTATTTCGTTCTTGGCCCATTGTTGGAAATTGTTGCCAGATTCACTCCGCCTCCCCCTCCTTCTCCTCCCACCCAAAATGAAGTAATGTTTATGAATTCGTCATGATTATATCTGATTAATCATAACGCTTTATTAATATGCCCGTCACAAGCATAATTGGCCTCATACTAATAGATGCGGTGGAGACGATACCGAACCTTTTTCGATTCGCCGATCGGCACGTCCTTGCTCGTCCTCATGAATATTCATATCCCAAAATGCTTTCCTTCGTTGCCGACCTCGTTCTCCTTTGGTTTGTCTTTCCTGTTACAAATCCTGGGTTAATGTGTCTGTCACACATTCCACGGCTACTGTTATTATCATCACAATCATCATCAGCACCACCACCATCATCAATATCATCATCATCATCATCATCATCATTATCATTGCCACCAGAGCTAGTTAGTGCACAATGGAATTCAGGTGGCATTGGAAACTATTTCACCTGAATGGACTCAGTTTTCACTCTCTGTTATAATTTAAAGACTGTTTTTGATGATTTTAGAAATTGATTTGTCAGATTTTAAGGTATTTCCAGCATGTTTTTTGTGCATGGTTTTGATGTCCAAACATCACCAACAAGAGGTTCTTTGACTTCACAGGCTTCACACTGAACCCAACTTCATACTTTTGAAGTCTTGAGACTAATTGAAGTTTATTTCCAACTTTTGATTCTTCACAGTCTTGGCAGTTGGTGAAAGTCTGATTTAATGGGCATATCTGATTTTTCGTTTGTAAAAAATTAAGAAAAAGAATTTTTGGGGAGCAAATTGAATATGTTTATTATAACTACTATAAATTCTCTGTCTTACTTTATGCCTGTTTACTTTGTGCTCATTTCAAGATAGGAGATTTGTTTATCTAATTGAAATGATTTCTGATGATCTATCCAGATGTTAGTGGAGAAAATAGGGTCATGGAGTACGACGACCCGTACGAGGAGGGTCCGATAAAGGTGTCCCAGCAGCTCGACTCGGGCTTGTCGAGTCTCATGTCATCCTCGACGACTCTCAATCAGGTCAGAAATTCTGACGACACCCTGGAGAAGAAATCTCAGTCTACCTGCATTGGGGAGACCCAGATAGGCTTTGAGACTCTCAAATCTTGGAACTCAGACAAGAAATTGAAATCAGATGAAGACGGAGAGGAGAGCGACAATACCCTGGAGGGCAAAGACATTCGGCCTCCGCCGATACCGGCCAAGACCTACAATCTGGCCAACGAGCTACCGCCTCCGCCGCCGAATCTACTCCAGGACTCGGGCGATTTAGCCGAAGGTCAGCCCCTTCAGACACCGGGCATCGGCAGGGCACCGCGACCTCTTCCTCCGGTTCAGCCCTTACCCAGAGCCGGCATGCCACCGCCGGAGGATCAGCCGTGGGATTTGTCCGCCAAGACGCCCGTCAACAAGAGCGACACCTGGAGTAACGGAAGGAGATACGACGAAGACATGCTCGTCATGCCATCTGGTGAGTCTCTCTCTCTCTCTGGTTTAACTACAAGGCTTTTTACTATTTTTAATTATTCATATTTTTTCGTCTCTACCTTCTAATCTAATCTTAATTATTCCCATGCAGAGCTGTTTATCTTTAATAAGAAACATGAAAATTGAATTTCTTTCTATTGCTTTCTGGTTAATGGATAATCTCATTATCATCACTAAACGGCCATTATTAGGACTTAACGAATGTTAAGAACATGCAAGCCACTTCAGCAGATGTTTAAATCATCTCAGATCCTTTTCAATTAGCCATGTAATGGGCGGGTGTTCATTAGACGTGCAGAAGGATAGGATGGAAATACCTCTGCAATTTCTAGGAAGTGTCATTTAATTTTGTAACACCTAAGTTTTAAGTTGGTCCACTTGTCAAGTTTATAAATAATTAGCACTAGAATGCTGGAACAGAAGATCGACAATTTCTGTTCAAATATTAAAGTTAAATTTTAAAAAAATATTAAACATGCTAATAACCATCCTATATATTCTACGTCACCAACATCATCATCATCATCGTCAGTCATTAATTTCATTTCAACCCTTCACTCAATCAGGACCAGCTCCAGAGCCCCCAATGAGAGAAAGTTGGCGCTGCGACACTCCTCGAGGGACCGGGGACGTCCGCTCCAGGCACGAGTCCCTGATGATGAGGAGCGCTTATGGTCTAGAGGCTTCCAACTACCCACAGGGCCAATACTACTACCCCCACCAGCAGATGGGTCCATCCCCGCAGGTGAGGCACCACTACAGGTCGGGCAGCGTCAGGAGCGTGGACTATCGACCAGGCATCGAGTACGACGAGCCCTGGGACCAACAGCACCCATTTTTCTGTCAGACCGGCTCAATGCGTAAGCTTTTGGTTCCAAGTGTTTCTGTAAGACCATAAATGCAAAGTGTTGACAAAGTACTCAAAGTGCTGCTTAGTAGCAGTTCTTTGGCCCGGATGCCTGAGATGCTACCGGAAGCTGGCATTGCATTGAGTGATGTTTGAATGTTGTTGTTGTTGTTGTTAGTGTTGGTGTGCTGCATTTCAGTCATTGTTGTTGCTATTGTCGTAGAAGTTATGGAACCAGCAGGGAGATAAGAATCTTCTTTTGTTTGCTGAATAAGAAAGATTTCAGAAATTTTAATTTTATTCATGAATTTCAGGCAAGAGATCTCATGAACTTTGCCAGACGAACTCCTAAACCTATTGTAACAATGCCAGACTATAAAACTAACCTTTCATCACTGATAATTAACTTTAGCACTGTCGACAATATTAATAAATTAGTGCCTAGTAATAAATAAATAAATTGATTAATTAATTAACTAAAAATAAAAGAGTCGTGCAACGCAACACAATATAATTAAAAAAGAAAAAGAAATATCGCTTCTGACATTCGAAATGCGCCATTGCAGCCCCGGACAGCATGAGGTGCTCGTACCAGATGATGCCGAGACAGTACTCGAGTCGAGCCTCGTCTTCATCGTGGATCCACAGCATGGGTCCGGAAAAGATCGATCCCAGGATCCCATTGGAAGAGCAGTTGTTAGTAGGAATCATTGTTGTTGTTGCTGCTGCTGTTATTGTTGTAGCCAGTGGTTGTTTGGAAACATGTTGATAGACTGAATTGATGATGATGGTGCTGATAATGGTGATGGAGGTGGTGGTGATGATGAAAATAGTAACGACCATCTTTGTTGCCATAATTGAAGGAAGTATAACACTTTGTCTTATTAAGAATTATTAAAAAGAGCTTTATAAAATCACCATCATCATTATCATCATCATAATCGTCATCATTACTGTTATTTATTAATAGATCAAAAATATGTTTGGAGTTCCAAATTTTCTAGATATACTTGTGGATGCTTTTGTACTAAACAGTGGATCTGTTTTTATTTAACAACTCTTCCTAAGTTTCTCAGAGCTCAGCATTTTTATATCCACTTCGTCTACTATGAGACTGTTAAGTTTACAAAAATGAAACATTTTCTCCCGCCTTTTCCAGTTGGTTCCACGGGACGATAAGCCGCGTGGAAGCCGAGAACATCCTCAGGATGCACAGGGAAGGAGGCTTTCTCGTCCGGATGAGCGAGAGCAATCGATTCGACTTTTCTCTCTCCCTCAAGTACGGATTCTCGTGCCGTTTTTTGGGGAAAAAAAATTTCCAGACCGTTTATGATGCGGACCGATTTCTGATCTGTCGATTCTCATGCCAGCTTATGTTACTTCCAGGAGCGCCAGGGGCTTCATGCACATGAAAATCGTGACCAACCCAGATGGCCGTTACATCCTCGGTCAGTTCAGCCAGCCATTCTCGAGCATCCCTCACATGATCCACCACTACACGCTGCACAAACTGCCGATCAAGGGCGCAGAGCACATGTCGCTGGTGTATCCCGTGGGAATAGAACTTCTGTGACAAGAAGGACAGACGGACGGATGAATGGATGGATGGAAGGAAGAGAAGAACCACTCTCCACGTCGTCAGCGACATGTCGTCAGTCGTCACGAGGGACGTTTTCCGGAGTCGAGCAAATTATGTTCTTGTAAATTATTTACGTAGCTTTAAATCGATCGTCGTTCTCTGACACTGTGTTTATTTGTTGATTGAAATTATGTTGTCCTTTGTCTCTATTCTCCTCCGTTTTATCTTGTAGAATACGGTTTTGAAGTCTTTTTTTCTTTTTTTTTCATGCTTCATGAAAAGTTGCTGTTTTAGTCGGCTTTGTCTGCCTACTAGTCGAAGATGAAGACTCAGTGTGTTTGCGTGTTTGCGTTTGTGTCTCATACAAAACGCATTTGAAGTTCATGCTGATACTCTTCTTGGTGCCATTCTTTGTGAAGTCTATCCTCTCTCCAATGATAGCAACCAGACTGCCAAAGACAAAGCGAAAGTGAAACGACTTCGCTCGTCCTACTCGGGCAGTCCTTTCGTCGGACTTCCCTACAAGGTGTTGCAAACAATTTCATCTGATTATGAGTGTCTTCTGGCTGTATTTTAATGTATTTTAGTGGTTTTTCTAACAGTCTTTGCAAACACTGTAAATCGCTTTTGGCTTCCTTACCAGACCCAGAGATGGGGATCCATCTAGGTAGTTACGTGCCATTTTATGCTGTCGGCGCCGGTATCGTACGCCTGGCGGATGTGTGTGCGATCTTGTTGTTGTTGTTGTTTTATTCACTATTCTTAAGAATTCCTAGTCAGTCAATCGTCAACCTACTGTCATCGTCGCCTCCGTCATCGTTGCTGTAATTTTTTTTTGTTTTTTGCTCATTAAAGAAAGATATTTTAGTAAATTTTAAAAAGAATTTATAGCTCTTTTTGCGTCGACTTCCTTGTTTCACTTTTATTCATTCATCGAGATAATGGAAACTGAAAAACAACCATATTCAGAGCTATTTTGAAATCCTAAGAATAGGATTAAGGTTAAGGTATTAAGGTATAGCTTGCCTCTCCAACTGACTCGTAGCTTGCAGCTGACACACAGTTGCTGTGGTATGAGATAGAATTTTCATAAAAGTAAAACAACAGGGAAATCAAATGTTTACTCAAAGAAAGAATTGAAGGATATTTATTGCAGACATCGGTGAGTATCGGAACTCAAATGGGCTGTTCTCACGAACTTAAAAACTCTTCCACATCCACATTCACAGCTTTTTTTTTAAAGTATTTTATAGCATTGTTTTGATCTAAAGTTTTCGAAAATACGTAATTTATACCGGATTCGCAACTGTTCATATTATTATTAAGGCGTGGATCGATTCATGTGAAGGATTAAAAAAACTGGTCTTCATAATTTGTGGCATTTATGGCAAAGTAAAGGCTTTCCCTTGTAACCTGAAAATAATAAATAAGTTGTAAACTTCGATATTCGTTATCTTCTTCAAAGATTAAATTCTGTCATTTCAGATTATACCACGTCAATGTTTTCCCCTTTAAGCATTCTGACCAAGTCTTTTTTCAAGTAGTCCAGATGATCAGATAGAACCATGAATGAGCTGTGAAAGAGTACTCATTGGAATTTCATTTTGGTAAAAATGTAGCCAGTGAAGTCGTATTACCACTGTTCCACGGTTTTGTGAATCCACCATGGCACAAGGCACTGCTTCGACTGATCTTTCAATACATCGAAGATGTAATTCTTAAGGGGGTTGTTACGTGCTCCCATGAACCACTATTCAATTACAATTAATCGGTCAAATTATGTTATTAACAAATTCGTTTTTATATCAAGATTGAGTACCTCTGGCTTCGCCAAACGTGAGACGTATAATATTTTCATCACTTCCAGACTTTTCTTAAATTCGTCCAAAACAAGAAACCTTTCTAACATATAATCCTGTACATCCGAACTGTCCCCTTCATTTTGAAGGTTCTGTTGTCCTTCGATAATCTTTGCAGCCAAATTTGGGCTGTTGTTTGATAAATGTGGCTCACAGTCGTAGCCATTTTTGTCGACGTTATTCAGAAGATCGTTCGGAAAATGGACTTCCTAGAATTTATCAAAATCAAATTGATGACACAGTAGCAATAAGAAAAATTGCGCGTAAGTTGTTCTTGCCTTCACTAGGTATTCGAGGAAATAGTAAAAGTATTTCACAAAAGAACCGCATCTTTTTATGAAAAGGTCTGTCACTGTCAGGCCATCTCCTTGATGCAAACAACCATCTGAGACTGAATGTCCACGTAAGTTCTGATTGAACACATCAACCGCCCGCGTCGATGTCAAATAATCGTGTAAATGTGCCAAGTGAAATGTTATGCCGTCTTGTTTAAATCCAATTGATTCAAATTCCAATTCGTAAGAAATTGAGTCCATCAAGGAATTGATGTGCGCTCCAATCGTCTGTTCAAAATCTTTCTAAGAAAATTTGAAATTAGATTAATTTTTGTCCTCGTTGTACATGATTATTACGCTATCTACTGATAAATACGATAGTATGCGACACTCTTTATCACCATCATCATAACCATCGCCAAAATCATTTTCATCATCATTATTATTATTGTTATTATTATTATTATTTCTATCAAGATCGAACCTTTCCTGTAGACAGATAAAGCTCTATGTAACTACGAGTAGGAGTATGACATCCCACTTGATTGAAGTCGACGTTCGCTAATAAAGCGGCAGCTGTGACAAACGTTTTGGAATTATTAACCAGGAATCAAACAAATTGGAAATAAGTAAAACTTGCCTTGACTGGTCATCCACGAGGTAACTCTGTTTTTATCGGGATGTCTCGATGCAGGAATGTCTTTGAGCTTCGATAGGAACAGAGCCTTGCATGAATCTAGCATGGCAATTATTCGTTTGTAATACTCTCTAACGACGAGGGACGCTAATAAAAATTAATAAGTCTTACAGCGGGTCTTAAATTTCAGCAGCTTTTCGAAGTTTTTGTCCTTAAGAGCAACTGAAAGCAACTTCAGTGCCCGACAGACGTTAACATAACATCTTGAGCTCAGTAACCTGTTTACGCACCTAATAAAAACAAATTTAAAGAATAAATATAGAATATATGAGTGCTTTGGATGATCAAATTCCTACAATAGCAGGACGTTGTAGTGATATTCCCCATCAATAGTTATCTTTGGTATGTGTTGGATCAGCTGGAGATAAGTTGTATCCAAGATATGATCCTCCACTTTCATGACTACTATCTACATGAAATAAATTAATTTTACAATGTATAACTTAAGAATATGCTCTCACATAATAATTTGTGGGCGTTTCTAAATACCACACGTTGTCGTAAATACTAAACTTACTATAAACATATAAATCGTGCAATAAGATTGCAAACATTCCAGAACTTCAGGCGATAGTTTTTCCATTTTGTAAGATCCTGTAAGCGAATAGCACTAACTATTATATGCCTATTCTTCGAATTGAACTCAAAAAAAGTATCACAACCCAAGAAATTCGTGTCAGCAGAAAGTCTATCGCTTGAATATAGAAGATTGTCGACTTCAAAGAGAGTTGAATCTAATACAGGAGGCAGTAATGAACTGAAACGTAATCATTCAACAGCAAAATTGTTGAAATTAAATTACATTTAAAATGGTTAGTTGTCATATGTTTAATTTATGATCTAATTTGGAACTGGACAATGAGACAAGAATTTGAGGATGTTAAAAATAGTTTCAATGATGTTTTAGTTCTGGGGACTCGGGTGTGATGTGCGACGACTAGATAAGGCATTATTGTTTACGTTATTTAGTTATAATTTAATTCGTATTTTAAATATGCGTAATTAGTCCGGTTATCCCAAATAATTTAACATTATATTTATCATGGTAGCTCCAAACCTTAGAGCCAGCGAGACTTGTTTAAATATTTCAGTACTAAGTTTGGTGAGCTAAAATAAATTGTGAATTATTTTAAAATTTAACACAATTGAAGACATTACTGCGACTTATCGCTTTATAAATTCAATTTCCTCACCTTTTTATTTGCCATCACTTCTGAGGTCAGCTTCTTAAGAGGGTCGACCACCATATTTGAGACTGAATATTTATTGGAGATGTTATTGGCTCGTTGCGATCGTTCTAATTAAGTAATGATTTATGATAATGTATGCTACTTGATGGCATTTCTTTGCCTTCTTCATCAGTGTTCAACATGACTTCATGGAACATTCTAATTACTGGGTTTATGAATCTGAAAGATTCATTAAGTTGGTTGGATTACTATAATTTATGTTTATCGGATGAAATTTTTATATGATTTTAGACATTCCTTTTCTCACTTACAATAAATATTTCTTCTGTGCTACATACGCGTCCCAAATAACGCTCAAAACAAAATTTGTTTATCAAAGCTTTGCAGACCCCTTTGTCATAAGTCATAGTGTTGTTACAGCGAAAATAATGGACGCAGACAAGATGTTGCTTTTAACAGCGATTACAGTTAGTTTAAAACTGTCATAGAATGACAATTTGGAAGAGGAGCAGTTTATGAAAGAAAATCATATGAGCGGCCTCAAGATTAGAGCCGACGTCTTGAATGACGAAATAAGCAGAACAATAAATTTAGATTCGAGCAAAACAATCAGCTTCAGATTCTAAAAAATGGGAAGAATCAATACCTTAAGCGTATGAGAGACACCAAGAGATACCAGCAGATACTGTCAGACGGTACTGGACGCTTCCTGTTGCGATGTTCTTAACAACCAGGTCTGCCTAGTTTAGAGTCGGTCACTTACTATGTTATTTTTCTTGTGTTAGATTAAATTATACAAATTAATTCGTTTAGATATATTAGATTGGAGTTAAATATTGTTGGGCATGTAATATTACTGCATGCTATTTAACAGGGACATCTGGCGAACTGATTGGAAGAAGTTAAAATTTAGTCAAAAGTTAAATTTAGGCTTACTAAGACTTTACTAAAACTTAAATATCATATATTTATGAATATGTACGCATATAATCTATGTAAATAATAAAGTAGTCATGAACCATAAAGTGGGAGAGAAGTTGTAATTTTCAATTACTTTATAAGTGCATTATAAATATTTATATAAATATACTATAAGCAAGTGTCGAATTTATAGATGTGACGTGTATTTGGAGCAAAAAGAGATGCTTTCTTCTCAATCTCATGCACGTCGTTCTGTTTACAAGGATGTTAATGGAGTTTTCCCCCAGATGACTACTTAAAAAAAGTTGTTGAAATTATAAGCCTTTCACAGCCGATAGTCAATCGCTTACTTTATTTCACTCTTAAATTGGGTTAAGTGGTACACTACAAATACATTTTATGAAGCGTTGTTATCGGTTGGTTTTTGTGTGTTTGTTTTTTTTTTGCGAATTTTAAAATCTTGCTCCATTAGGATTCCTGGTCGACGATTCATAAATTTCCAAAAATGGTAGTGAGATTAAAAAGGTTTTACAATTTCGGCACGAGTCCTCAGCGACTGTGGTAATTGTCTTTTCACATAATTTGTAGAAGGGACTTTCACATCAACCTTCGCAAAACTCAACTTCCCAGTTTTATTTAGCTTACTAAACACCAAATTTTAATGATAATTCCCAAATTTATTTTTCGAATCATAAAATAAATAGTTGGGGTTTCGATCGTTCGTCTCTCGGCAACAAAATGATGTTGCCCTGACCTTAAGTCCGACCCTGCAATCGGTTTACATTGGTGGTTATGTAGGCTACGTTTTCCCACCTGTGTTTTGTTATCGCATGTTATTTGTCCTGAGTCGACTCACGTCATGTAATTTTTGAGTTAAAAATAGCCGAGACCTTGCTTTCGACGATAAACAATCTTTTTTAAAAAGCAATTAGCAAGACATGTTCGAGAAGTGGCTCCGCCATCCGGCTTGAAAGCCGAACAATTCTCTGAATTTTATAGCTAGAACTTCAATCTCCTGAACATCGGTCCAGGTCATTGCTTTTCCGGGGAGGTCGAGTGGTCACTGACCGCATTTATCCGATCCGATTTCGGTACCCTTTGTCGGGAAGCGCCATGAACGAAGGGCGATGGAACGAAACCTGAAATTCTGACGGAATAAGTGAAGACGTTTATGAAAATCTCTTATTTAGTGAAGCATTTTGTCCCAATCTTTCTGCTTTTCTATAGTTCGTGGTCCACTTGTTTCATAAGCTGCCGACGGTGTGCTCGCTGCGCACGCTCTGTGTGAGCTTGCATAGAACGACGGGCACCAACCAGACGGCCCGTAGTATATAAATCTTAGCGCGCTAAAATTAACAGATCGCGTTCAGATGTTTATAAAAAATCGCGAATAGGCTTAATATCTTAAGATTATTTTTAGATTGTTATGCAGTATTTTCACCTCGCGGTAAAATTCTTTCGCCGGATGCCTTTTAATCGGACCAAGATTCAAGGTTTATGTTGTTTGTGAGTGAGAATCTTCATCAAGACAGGTTTAATAGTACTGACAGATATTCTCAAAGTCTCCAGAAAATTTATAAAGTCACTTGCAATTAAATGAGCGGATACACAGGCAGCAGTCACAAAGATGGGACCTTGCCACAGTGAGAAAACAACAAGGCAAGTTTATGGAGGTAAGCCACTTCATTCCAAAGGCAGCCTAGAATGTATCATGGCAAACTCGTCCTCGCCTTTCTCTCATCAGATCAAGCCAAAGTTGCTTTTCAATTTATTAGTTAATGGTAACGAATCTAATGACGATTATCAAAGACCAAAGTCAGGCTACCTGAAAACAATCGATGCCGATGCCCAGGCTGGCTTCAGACAATCTTCAGAATGCATATCATTTAATCCAGCAATTTGTAAAGAACCAGCCTGCTTCAAACCCGAGGCCTTAAACCAACACAATTTCCCTAAAGACCTGGAGCACATGGCCAAAGTAGAAATGACAAGAAACAAGTTGAAAATATTACTGACAGAACCTTATGACAATGGTTCTGATTACCTGTCCAGATCCTTCAGTGAACCCATAACTCCACCCCCAGTAAGAAATATGCTTGAACTTGGTAAAAGAACAAATTCAGAAGGCAGTCAATACAGGTCCCTGATTCTTAAAAAACGTCAGAAAGGCATGATGCTCAGTCCTACATCCAAAGAAGGTCCACTACTGCCAGACAATCAATTGAAAAACAAAAGAATGAAAAATGGCTTAAATGATCTTGAACAGTCCAATTCCAACTTCTCAGATAGAACACCAAGTCAATTTGAAATCATGACAAAGAAACATGAAACTTCATTATTGAAAAAACTCCTCAGTGGAGTTGGTGACGATGATTCCGAGCCAGAATATCCAAGCATATCCGGTGGTATCTGCTGCACCATGAGAAGGCTAACTGACAACAGGAGATCTCTGAGCAATTCAGATATATACTCAACATCTACTTTAACATCTTTCCTGCCAGCACCATATCTTTCCATGTCCCAGCCAATAAGAAGGGTAAATTATGCAGTCAAGTTGGCTCATTCTGCCAACGACTTACTTTTCAGTTATCTCTTCAACTCCGTGCAGTATGCTTTACGTCTTCCAGGCTTTGATCTTTTACCTGTTGATGACAAGAGATCAATGATCATTAAAGCAGCACCCAGACTCATTTTACTTAGCATGGCAAAAGAAAGTTATCACCTGGAAACGTGCATATCTGAGGAGCCAGATAAAGAAAACAATGGCGAAGAAAGTTCTAAGCCAACAATAGATTTTGTAGAAAGTCTAAAGCTGTTCATCAAGAGGTTTCAGCAGTATCAAATAACTGACAAAGAATTCTCCTACCTCAAGCACATTGCCCTCTATCAATACAATGGTAAATTAATTTTTTTCTATGTCTTCACTAATCGTTTGGCATTATACTTTCTGCATCAGCTCGCCATTAAATCTGCCAGGCTATCACTGCGATGTACTTTAGCGAAATTACAAACAGAAGAGGTTACACGACAGATTAAGTGAGACGAGAAAGTGTGATTAAACGATTTATTAAAGGAATGCAAGGACACGATTAATAAATAAGTCCCCAAAGTTCGAATAGTCCAGAGCACGCGACCTTGACATACGATAGCTAAATTCATCGTCTGCTACGTTATGTTAGGAGCGTTTAAGAGTGCATCGCGTTCAAACAATTTTAGTTTTAAATAATTAGTCTGGGACTTTGCTAAATATATGCGCATAAAATATTAGCGCACGAAGATAACCTCTAAATAATAAGATTCAGATTCGAATATATTTAGCTGTCCAGAATTCCCAAGCTCTCGAAAGTGCGAAACCGAAAATGCCTTATGAATCATGAATTGCAAAGTGAAAGTCGTGTCAGTTTATTCTGAGAGCGAGAAACGAAAATGGTTCTTCGCATTTCTAACGTTCGTCCTGATGAGCTCGACTTTATCCTTGGACTAACCGGACCTCAGAGTTCGCTAAGCGGCGCCGTCTTGCTTAAAATAACAACTATTGTTCTTAGAAGATTCTAATTGTTTCTGATTTGAGAATCACTGAAAGTCAAAGTGTACAAAACATAAGAGAAGAGATTTTAAACTGACTAGGAAAGCTGTCATTAAAAACTCGGCTGTTTTTCCATTATCTTGATTCAGTACGAATACCGTTTCACTTTAAGACGGCGTCAATTCAAATTAGAAACGTAGGCAATCGGCCGTGTAGAACCCATTATCCCGGAAAGGTATTTCTGCTTTTCATTACAATTATGACAAGGACGAAATAAATGCGAACGGAGACCGGAGAAAATGGCTTCTTATTCCAGCATATTTTTTTCTTTTGGAAGTTGTTTCCAAGTTCAGCCAATGACATTTCAGAAGGTTCGACATCGTTTTGCAAGGTTGAACGAGTCCTTCGAAACGACATCGGTCCACTAGTTCAGTGCTCTTCTGGCGGCCTCGGTTTCGCTCACCGACATTTCGGTGCTCTGCAAAATTTTCAGTCGCCCTGAATTCCTTCACGAAATCATAAATTACAAAGTTCGATTAAACAGTCACCATTCTTCAAAGTTTTTATGGCTTTTTTTCTTTTTAATGACACCCGCTGGATAATCTCAAGTCAGTTCATTCTATGTAATCGTTCTCATCTTCGTCGTTCACGTCACGGGCCCCACATTATCATTCATTTCTGACTCTGGTGCTTTTAATTCTCGGTAATAAACGCCAGTTCGCAGCGCCCAAGGACATTTTGAAAACTTGTTTACAGTCTGTTACGCCTAGCGACGCTGTTAGCAGAGAACCTTGTCGGCAAATGAATGGATGAATTAATGAATATTTGATAAGATGCTCGGAATATAAATTACACGCCGGCTAGAACAAAGTCGAGATTATAAATGAATAAAATGTGGAACTATTGAGAAACAGACTGATTTCTAAGTAGACTTCCATCAAATGAAGTTAAGAGTGATGATCAGATGGAGTGACGGGCATTTTGTTAGAGTTTAGGAAGAACTTGAACTATCTAAGACAGCTTTGGATCTCCATAAAGATATAATAAACCACTCGGCTGGCTAGCCTTTTAGTGGGCTGCTAAATAATCGCGTCATCCGCTCCACCGTCCTTGCCACTATCTAGTAAATTATATTCCCCTCCTCTATTTTCTTTCTTCATAAGGTCGGAGGACGATGAGAAAGTACTCGGAGGTCTCGTGTGCGATGAAAAGTGGATTTCCATTTCAAATTAACCTTGAATTTTCAAGGAGAACTTTGCTGATTGATATTTCTGAATGATCAGTTTCTTTTTCAAGACTGCTCTCCAGAGACCAGCGCTGGATTCCATCTGACCATGTCATATGAAGTTTTTTTGATTTTTTTTTGCTTCTGATTCTTTGTACGTTATCGACGTCATTCGTTCGATCACGGCCTGAGTTTCTATCCATTGTTTTTGGCTGGTCTCGTTCGATCGGTGTGCAAAGATTTCACAAACTTGCGTCCTATTATTCCGGAATTATCTAGTTTATATTGTGTAACTGACGTCACTTTTCAGTTATTCAAGTTTTTTTCAGTCCTCATCCTTTCATTAAGGCCAGCCATTTAATTAATTTATTTATTTATTAATTATTCAATTAAACAAGTAAATGACTGATGACTTGTCCACAAAGCACCTGAGTCCATGAAACCCTGCGAATCATACTAACCCGAATATGACATAACTGAACAATCTGAATTAAAATCTCATTATAGTTATTCCCAATTTCGCCATCGTCATCATCGTTGTCATCATTTGATTGCCAGTTTTACTTTCTTGGATTAGTGCCAACAAAAGAATTGATTCTGCATGAGTGATTGAAATGGTGAGAGAGTGAAAAAGATTGAGAGGCGAAGAGATAAGTAGCGAAGTGAAAGGCTGAATCACGAGCCATGAGTCACCGACCTTCTTCTGTCACGTGGCATCTCAAAATGGAATTACCAGAAAAAAAAGGTGATTGAATGAGCCAGCAAGTTGCCTAAGGAGATCCCGAATGAGATAAGAATGCGCGTCAAGATATGACGTTAGCGCGAAGGCTAGTAAAAGATGATTTCGCACGAAACCCAAAGTACAGGAATGAATCAGTGTACTATATCGGCTGAATCCATAAATACATCGATAATTGTGGCCTCTTTCCTACGAAAACTGGATTGGACTTTATCCCGGTCTCCTTACCCAGCCACCCACTTTCATTGCGAGAAGAAAACGAAACTCTGCGATGGTCAGATAGATAAAGATGGCCCGCAACGCGGCGGTAGTTTTCGATCAAATTTCGAGAAATAACTTTCTAAATTTAAATTCGAGAGCAGTCCTCCGAGTTGTCTCACAATCGTCTTTTGGGAGATTTTTAACAACTAGGCTCCCGCTAATTATTAAGTGATTAGTGGATAAATTAATTTTTGGAGAAACGGTTAATTTTCTCTCTTTTTTTTTGTAGTTCAGCAGTAATTTTAACTCAACAACAACAACGTAATGGGTGGTGCAACTTTATTGAGCCCTTGTTTACACTAATAAATTGTGCTTACGATGACCTGGATAAAAGAATGACACCGCGACATGATTCATTGTTTGTCAGCAAATCGAGGTACTTAAGAAAAGTATCCAGGCCAATAACTGATTAATAAATTTATAAATACGAATGTTATTAATATTTACGGCTGACGTCATGACACAATTTCAAGTATTTCCACAATGTTTTGCCAGATCAACCATTTAGGAATTCCAGTGATGTTGGACCTTCCCTTGAACTATTCTAAAAATAGATGAAGGGCGGTCCTTCTTGACTTACGTCATTTCCGCCTACGAGCCAATAACAATCGTCGCGAGCGAAGACAGCAACAAACAACATGCGTCTACATGAATAGGCTCCATCCTGAAATGTGGGGACGCGTTTTTTTTTACCTGCTCCGATACGAAAATATCGTGACCTTGAAAGCGGGGAATGTTTGATCAACAACAAACTCACTAACAACAATAACCACAACAGCACCAAATGCCATTACGAAAGCAACAGCTGTGAAAGATGCGCGCCAGTCTTAAAAATAAGCTGACGAAGATTCATCGCACATCTCGCCGACGTGGCGTTGTTTTTGTTTATCGATTGCGGAGGGGACTTTGACGTCTGTGATGACCTTGATAATCAATTCATTGTTTCCTGTTCGATTTATTGGCTCTCAGAGATCAATGGCTCATTGTTTGGTTAATCGAGCAGCCTTTTATTGCATACTTGATAATACTTTCAAAGACATTTGGCCTTTACTCCATGATTTGAAGTATTTCAAGTCTCTTGAGATTTTTTTTTAAAAAGCCGCCTGTTAATTTGATTAATCGCGCTTAGGTTCAAAATTCTGACTTCAATTAAAGTTTTATTTTGAATTTTAAAAAAATTGAGATTTTTTAATTTTAACCTCAGTATGAACTCATGTCCTCATAAATTTTGTTTAGATCCAAACAAGCCCCTGACAGCCAGCGAGCAGGTTAAAAAGAAACTGTTGGAAGCATTTGACGGCCTCAGGGATCTGACCAGCGAGGATAAGACACGCCACAGCCAGCTGCTTCTCCAGCTGCACTCGCTTTTCCAACTGGACCTTAAAACTTTGGAGACCCTCTTCTTCCAGCCACTTCTCCAGAGCGTGGAGTCACTCAAGAAACTCAAGCATCTTTACTCGGACGGAGCCTGGATGCCTGCCGACGGGAGTGGTCGAGAAAGGACCACGACGGTCTCCTCGTAACGACCCTTCGAGAGTACTTCGAGACATTTCAAGGTCCGACTCGTCTGTCTCTCTCGATTGGCGTTCTGGCATTTTCAAGTCATATGTCGTCGTCAGCCTAGTTTTTGATCCTGAATTGAATTTCAAAGAATCGCAGCAGAGAATTATTTTGGCATCGAAATGAATTATTAAATGATTGCTTTCCAAGAACTCATTGTGATGAAAGTTTTTGACCTACTGAGGTCATCTTTATTGTAGTGAATTCTCTCGCTGGGTGCATCTTTTGTCAGACTTATTCCCGTTTGTGATGTTTGTTCGTGTGTCCGGATTACAGTATTCCACAGATAAACAGAAAAGATATCGGTAGTGCTCTTGGAAATGATATTCCCACCACGTACGTCAGTGTTGTCCTGATCATTATTGTGTTTTAAACAACGTAGTTGTAGCGAGTAGCTGTTGTTGTCATGTTCATGTCACAAAGTTCTTTCTTTTGAATTTTATTTTCGTATTTTTTTTATCTGGCCGTGTAAGTGCGTGCATTAAGTTTTTAACTTTTCAAATTATTTTTGCAATAAATAATTCGTCGACAGACGTCCACGTTTTCGATTGTGGAGAGATCCTGGTTAGGCCATTTAGCGCGGGAGGTGATTTTGCACGCGATGCACAGAAATTTCTTTGCCAAACAAGTTCCCCTAGAGATTCTCACGTAAACATCCGGCCCCACAAAAACCTGACCGTCAATTAAGAATCATCGGGGAAGCCATGCGATCATCCGACGGGCACTTCGAGCTGCTCTTGCGACTAAATTTAAACGTAGTTGTTTGTCGCAAGTCGACGATCACGCATCGCCGTCACCGCTACTCTACGAAAGAATGACGCAACAAGTTTCTGAATCTGTAAAGAATAATAATTTGTTTCAAATCCACCACAACAAAGTTCCCCACGCCCATATCAGTCCAATCATAATTGCTCTTTGAGGCACCAAAGGTAGGCATTCCTAAACATGCACATCCATGGCGATGTCGTCACTTTGGACTGCCACTCCGGTTGAACGTAGGGCCACTGCCACATGAGGGTACCTCTTTCTGGATGAGGCATCATGGCCAAGTGGCGTCCGTCGGGCGAGCACAGACCGGCTATGGCTTCCACGCTGCCGTTAGGGTTCATCGGGTATTTCGCGGTCGGCTGACCGTCGCTGTCCACGTATTTCAGGGCTACCATGTCTTTCTGAATGCAGGACTTCAGCAAGTCATCGCTTCTAAATTGGAAGCGACCTGTGCATAGGTGAAATAGAAATGGTGAGGTCTGGACGTTCTGAATAGTTGACTGGTAATGAACTGCCTTAGATTACAAATTGATAGATCTATTGTAATAATAATTATTATTTTTAATATTATTCATAGTTCCACCTTCTAACGTGATCATCCAATGGCCAACTCACCTTCTCCATGGGCCACCCACACTCCTAGCACGGACTCGTGCATTCCCTGGAGCATGATGGAAGGACTCTTCTGGATCTTGACGCTCACGAATCTTGATTCGTATCTTCCGCTCAGATTCCTCTCCAGCATGATTTCCTGCTCCTCGTCTCCGTCTTCCCTCGGCTCGACGTCCGTCCATCCCAGGTAGCTCATCAGCTGGCAGCCATTGCAAACTCCGAGACTGAAAGTGTCAGACCTCTTGACAAAACTGGCGAACTGCTTCCTCAGGCGTTCATTGAACTTGATGGCAGTGGCCCAACCTGGAAGTCCAAATGACGTCGTGGAGATGCGGCCGTGGGAAAGGGAGGTGCAGCGGATTTTTAATTGCAGTGCATTTTAGCAGAGCCGTACTTAATTAAAAGTACTGCTTAAATTAAACACCAGAGCAGGACAATTAATTATCCAAATTATGCACAATTAAGAACACTAGTCTCATGTGACTGGCAAAAGTCCACCTCCGCTTAAAAACAAGATAATAAGGTCGTAATTAGGCAAAACAACATGGCGTCTAAATACACTACAAACATCTTAATTTGCCAGGAAACTAATCGGACCGATTAAACAGACCTTTGCCCGACCCGAAGACGTCGGCATAGCTGAAGCCTCCTACGAAGACCACGCCCCTAAATCGGTCAAGATCCACACTGCAGCTGAGCAGATCCTGCATGTTTACGTCCCAAACTTCGAAGCCGGCCATGAACAGAGAACTGGCCATCTCTCTGTCTCCGTTGCTTCCTTCCTCTCTGATCACAGCCACTGTAATTGCTCCACTCCTGTCCACCATGCCTGCAAACGAGGGGGAAGTTTAGGAAAACAAAATGTGATGGACGTCCTCAATATCTGCAGGGGGGCACTTGAAGTGTTTGCTTATCAACAGTACCACGATATTGGTATGGCACTAATTAAACCAAAATTTATAGTGGCAATAATAATAATAATAATAATATATAATATTATATAATAATTTAGGTTTAAATTTAAATTTAGTGCTGATTCAAGATCCAGGAATCTACCATTTAATGCAATTATTCCCAAAAGAGAAAAACAGCCTCAACAACCAACCTGGAATGGTGGTGTTGATCAACTCTTCGGGGTCAAAGTTCAACTTGAACTGTGGATTTCTCGCCTCCAGGAGCCAATCCACCTCCTGCTGGACGCAGAGAGGATTCGACTGCAACTTCTCCAGTTGAAAACTCGTCTCCTCCCAAACGTTCCTCAGTTCCGGCGTTTTACATTGCAGTATCGTACTGCCGTTGAAGGTGACTTCGACCTATTAATTCCGGAATTATGGGTTAATTTGGTCTGAGAAATTGTTTTTTTTTTAAATTTAGGAAAGCATTTTGCAGAAAATTTGAGAATGGATTAATGTTATGTGAATGATGATTGACTTATTAATTTTGGACAGGAACAGGTTATCATGCAATTCAATGTTGATGATGACAACAAATTAATAGCAATTATAAAATTAATAATAATAGTTATTATATCATTATATTATTATAATACTAGTAATAATAATAGTACCAAGAGAAATCTCAAACCTCAAAGGAAGCAGATGTGGACCAGCCAACCACGTGGCAAGGAACGTCAAGACTTTGGAACATCTCCTTCACCAACTCCACGTTCTCCTCCGAAACTTCGAGGACGTATCCGAGTTCCTCCGCAAACAAAAACTCCATGAGAGAGGCTGAAAAATATTGCCAAATATTTCATTGCAAACATATTTTAGAAACAAACATAGTAATATATATATATATAAATAGTAATAAATGCACTAGTATCTAAATGTTACAGAGATTTAGGCTCATCACTGCTCAAGGACCATGAAAAAATTAAAGTATATAAACAAGCAGCAATAATAATAATAATAAAAATAATAATAGTGAAAATAAATGAAATCACAACTTTACCATCATCTGTGAGTTGCTTTTCAAAGTCAAGATGAAGTCCACAGTTGCCGGCAAATGCCATTTCGAGGGCACAAGTGATCAGACCTCCGTCGCTGATGTCATGGCCGGCAGACAGCTTGCCATCTAAATTAAATAATTAATCAATCAATTAAGGCAAGAAATCCTCAGTTAAAGTTAATTAATTAATTTATTTGATCAAGTCCCAACATCAATCGTTTTAATCAGGACACACAGACTGGAATTATTTTAGCCAGTCAGTTCAAATGTATGAATAAATCTTTTTACAAAAGTAATTACAAAACAAAAATGTACTAATAATGCGACCAGCACCAAATGATGGTCGGTGAAAATTGTTAAATGCAAACATTACAAGTTATCAATTGATTATTATTGAATTACTCTACCTATTTACCCATTTAAGTTTTATAATATCAATTATTAATTTATATCTAATTAACAATTTCACGATTAAACTAGCTGCAACGACGTAGCAAGTTCCGACCCACCTGCAATCAGGTCCTGCACGACTCGGAAGGACTTCTTGAACAACTCGGGAAGTTCGAGGTCGGGGCAGGACCTGCCGACGAAGTCGTAGCACTGGGCGAGTGCAGATCCTCCCAGTCGGTGCTTGCCGGGCGTCAGAGGCACGTACAACAACGTTCCTGAGACACAAATATCATTATCATCATCATCGCCAAAATCATCATCAACATCACGTTGTTGATTTCCACAAAAACTACTCCTGAATTTTGGTCAAAAATGACCAGAAAATTAAAAACTAAAAAGAAAATTCTGTTATTATTTATTTGAGATAGCTTATTTGAATAGCAGAATTCTCCATTTTCAATGTGGATTAATAATATTTTATTTTTTTTAAACAAAACAATTGAAGACCAACCTTTGCCTCCTGGGCACTTCAAGTCCGGAGTTACTGTTGACCTGACATCCAAGCACGGTGCGTAAACGGATATGACCAGGTTACCTGAAAAATAATGAAAAAAATTAGCAATGACATAATATACCACGACATTAACGCCATGTAAGATGCATTAAACAAGTAATGATACAATTTATGATAGAAGGTTACATTAGCTCTGTTACAAAGGAATTTGTTATCATATAAATAATTTTAACTAATAGATTATAAATAAATTAATAAAATAATTATTAATTAAAATTAATTAATTATAAAATGTCATCATCTAAGTGTCCTAGAGGCACAAAATCCATACAGAATCAAGTCCCGATCTTCTTACCCGGGGCCTTGACGACCTTTCCTTCGACCTTGGCGGCCATGCTCAGGGAATCCTTGCCTCCGTCGACGGCGACGCCGAGCTCCCTCATGACGGTCGTCATGGCGACGCAGGCATCGAAAAGACGGGCGTCTTCGCCCTCCAGCTTGGCCGGCCACATCCAGTTGCCGCTGCACTTGACATCCTTGCGAATGAATTATCATTAATTAGTTGCAATTTAATAACAAATAATAAATTAGTTGCCATTAATCCGTGAATGACAAATTAGAAACTTGACCAGTGCCTAAGGCTGAGGTACCAGTGGCTCTTCCATATGTTTCACACTTACAATGACTTACACTCATTATCGTACAAATATGTGTCAATAGTCATTGAATAACACTTCGATTCATTAAAATAAAATAAAAATGTAAAATAAATATAAATAAATAAAACCTAATTACGCACGAAGTGGTACTAGCGAGCAAAACGTTAATGTGTTAACGTGTTAACAATCCAATCACCTCAAGGGATCCGACTGAAGCAAAGACGAGATTGGTCAGCGCCTCCCCGACGGTCATCCTTGCTCCGCACATTGAGTCTACGAGACACTTGATTGGCTGCTCTCCAACTGCAGTGGCTGCTCCTTTCTGAAAACGCAGACGACCAAATTGGTTTCAAATAAATTCTATAAAATATTTATTTTTATGTTAAAGATAAAATAATTCTAAAACACTACCCACCGTATCGAAATGAGACAAAGCAATGACAGCCACATCAGCCAGAGGAGTGTGGAGGGGTCCAACACACTGTTGCTGAGCAATCAGACCTGACACTGACCTGTCCACCTGGCGAACGAATTAAAAAAAGCATATATAATTGCAAATATGACAGACTGACACCTATATTATTTACAAATCACCAATTTATGCTTTTAAAATGATTTCGAAATAATACGGGATGATTTCTGCGACCATTTTCACAGCTAAATAAACAACTACTGAAAGTAAAAATCAAATAATGCTTCTGCTTTCTAAGACGTCCAACAATCTGCCACGCGAAAATACGAAATGCGGACTTCCAAAAGCTTCATCGAACCTTGTTGGTCAAGAATCTCTTGCTGGCAACAGAGGGCAGTCTCAGGACATTATTGAGGGCAGCCATCAGGGTCAGGTCTTCTGGCAGAGTGATTTCCTTGTACAATGCCAACTTCCTTTGTACGTTGAACACCTGACGCAAAAAAAAAGACAATTCTCGATGAAAGTTAGTTTGGGATAATTATTTGGGAATTTGAAACTTAACTTAAATCAAGACTTCAACAAAACAATTTGGGAATATCCACAATAATTAAATTAAAGTAAATTGAAAACAAAATAGATGTGAAGCCATTAATTAATAATTAAATAAATCTATTCCTGCATAATATGTAAATATTATCATCATCATCACCACTACCACCACCACCATCATCATCAGCTAACTTACTTTCTTTGGCACGCTACCAAGGACCAGTTCGAGGTCGAGGTCGATGGGGAGTTGTTTGGTGGGGGGGTGCGACTTGACCTTCTTGTTCGCAGGTTCCTTGTCACCGCTCGCCAATTCTCTGTCGTCGATGAATTTGATCTGAAAATGTTGACAAAAACATCATTTAGTGTCCACTCTGTGTGCTTAGATTTAGTAGATTTACTGATTGGAGTAAGCCTTTGTGAACAGATTAAAAACAAATAAAATAAAATAAATTTCTTTTAAAAAATTTTAGTTTTAAAAATAAATTGCAAACATCATTTCCATCTACTAATGATCAGAGATACTCGAGCAACTTTGTATCCAACTTAAGCCACCTTTTAAAGCTATTTACATATGTTTGAGCAAACACTAGAAGTATTATGGGGTATTATATAACTCTAATAACAAGTTCCATGAACAAATAAACAAACAAATAAATAAATAAATAAATAAAAAAGCAGACGACACCAAGTGACGGTAAAAACTTTTTCCAACCTTTCCATCGCCGGTCACTTCTCCTACGACAGACAGAGGGCACTTTTCTCTGTCGGCGAGTTTCTGGAGAGTCGAGACTCCGTCCGTCCTGACGAGGAGGGCGTTGCTTTCCTGGTACTCGGCAGTCCAAACCTCGAGGGCACTCAGGGTCGGGTCGCCGAGTTGGAAGCCCGACAGGTTCACCACGGCACCCTGGGGATAGACGAGTTCCTTGAGTACGTTACCTGAGGAGGAAGATGACGAAGATGGTTGTTTATTAATAGTAACAGTGATGGGCAGAGATGATCGCTGTTATAATCTATTATTAATATTATTTTTATTATTGGGCAACAACAAAATAAAAGTTTCAAGATACAAGAAGGAATGAAAGATGAATGAAATTAGCTTAAAAGATTTTCTTGTAAAGGAAAAGCTATTCTGTTAGCCTATTACCTGGAATCTCCTTCAAGGTTAGCTATACAGATGCAACAAGAGAACACAAGATATTTAATAAACAAGTTATGAATAATTACTAATTATAATTAATTCCTATCAAGCCACAAATGTAAATCAGTTACATTTAAATGTAAAATAATAATAAGTTAAGTTTAAAAATAATAACTTTGACCAACCATTTCCACCAGCACCCTGGTCGTGGATGTTGCAGATCGGGTTGAGTTCCTTCAGCTCTACGCAGCCTCTCACGACCCTGTTCATCTTCTCCCCCATCTCTGCGTCGCCCCTCTGAACCGCATTGAAGTCCAACTCCTCCCTCTGGTCGCCCTGGATGCTGATCGACGAAGCGGAACCCCCTCCGACGCCGATCCTCAGGACCGGTCCGCCGACCTTGACGACCTTCATGCCTGCAGAAACCGGCACGTGTCGAGTAAAGCATGACCTTTCTCCAAGCTCAGTCATTATAATCCACAATGATGACCCAAGGCAACACTACCATCATCATCATCATCATCACATAACCATTTTAAATTTATCGTTAATATTCTAATAATTCACTTATTTTTTTCCACTCACCGACTTCCGGATCGAACTTGTGAACGTGCTCCGCATCCATGGATCCAATGCCACCCGTGAACATGATGGGTTTGATCCACTCCCTCCTCTCGCCTGCCGCATCCGACGTACCGAACGACCTCGAGAAGCCGCAGATTATCGGCTCTCCGAACTTGTTTCCATAGTCGGAGGCTCCGTTGCTGGCCTCGATCAAAATGTCGAGGGGCAGGGCGAGATTGCTGGGGTACTGGGCATTTGAATCCTCCCAAGGCAGTTTGTATCCTGCAAAGAAGAGAAATTGCTCATCAATCGATAACCAAGATCAATTGAAACACACTCTGGCTTTGTAAAAAGAAAAACAAACTTATGATAATTATAACCAAACAAGAGGTTTAATAAAAAAAATAATCATTGCCATCATCATCATCATCTCTACCTTTGACATTAAGATTTCCCACACAATAGCCAGCAGTTCCAGCAATAACTCTAGCTCCTCTGCCAGTAGCCTGGACATCTCTAATCCTACCACCTGTACCTGTAGTGGCACCAGGGAAAGGAGCCACACCTGGAAAAATAAAATTCATTTTTGGACTCTGCCACGTAACAAAAAACAAGATGTTGGATCATTGTTTCTCATTATTAAAGTCAACCTCTTGAGTTTAGCACCCCTCAAAGGAACGAACCACTATCAACCTGTAGGGAAGTTGTGTGTCTCTGCAGTGAAGACGATGTGCTTCTTGGAAGGGGGGTTCAGGACGAAAGGGGAAGGCTCGACGACCAGTTTGGCACTCAAAGTCTGCAGAACGTGTCCTTCTATGGCACTGCAAGATTATGACTGAGGTCAATACAACTCTCGAATACTATTAATATTCGATAATCATAACCAATAATAGTCAGGGAAACAGTTCAGTGATAATTAGTTAAATGCTAACGAATGAAGCCAAATGCTGTTTGAAAAAAAATTGAACCAGCCTGCTATTGTCCGAGAACTTGATGACGTTGTTGGGATTGGTCGAGTGCTGGGTATCCATGACCATTTGGAGCAGCGATGATTCCTGCTCCTTGCCATCAATCACGAACTTTCCCTTGAAGAACCAATGACGACAGTGCTCGCTGCGTTAAGAGGTAGGCACAAATTACATCCATTACAGGACATTATGCGAACATATTAAGCATGAAATCACAGACGCCTTCACATTAGCATAACATGATTATTAATTGATCAACCATGATTAACTAGAGGCCATAATTAGAGGTCATGCTTGAACATGCTCAAAGAGCAATTGCTTCATATTGTCTACAAATATATTTCCAACTGTCAATAAATTGCTTACACATTATGCAAAGTAGGACACAACCCTACAAAATCCGTCTATTGTTATATATACATATGTACATATTAACAATCACCACTACATCATCCACTAAAGCTAATTAGCATAACAATGCATAATGTCCAGACTTCACACAGATTAGCCTAGCTAATCATAATGGCACCTATTAATTGGTCATGCTTAGGGCAGGGACACCTGTATTCATTAGCTTACCTGTTGGACTGGGCAAGATCAAAGCACTCCACACTAGTAGGATTCCTCATCAGCTTCTTGACAAAAAGGTCAGTATAAAAGTCAAGGTCCCATGAATCAAAAGAGATTCCTACAATTAGAATCAACTGTTACCACTAAAATTAACAAATAAACAATATGTTGCATCATTAATATATTACTATTAGTTACTGTACAAAACATAAATTGCTGTTAAGAGGTCAAATGTTGAACAACAGGCTAAAATAGGCACATAGATGAAAAGCTGGAACCTTACCCAAGTCATGGCTTGCATCTTCCAAAGCTGATCTTCCATGGTTAATGAGGTCAACCTCAAAAACAGGTTCAGGGGAAATGTCAAGGTTGAAGGTAGTGATTGGTTCCTCGTAGCACATCTGGGTCATACGGTCATGTAGAGATGCAATTAAATGCTTCTTGAGATCTTCGAAATGTGCCCCTTCTGGAGTGACACAGATGGAATAGCGTACAGACTTCTCAATCCTGGAAATCCTGGTCAGTCCAACAGAAGAACAAATGGAGACAGCATTGGTGGAAAAAGCTGTGCTAAAATTTAGCCTGGAATAAAATAAGTCAAGGTTATGTAACAAATTTTTGTAAATCATTTATAAACTTTTACATTTAGTAATCATTGTTTCTAGTATCAAAACGCCTTTCAAATTTGACGAAGAAGCATTTAGGTCAAAAGAAAACTGAAAGTCAGTAAATCAAAAGGAAGTCTTACCTTGGACCTATCTCAATTACACCAAATGGAGAATCATTGTCATTCAAAAACGTGGCCTCAGAGACATCAGAGGTTGAAAACGGGCATTTCAATATCCAGAGAAGAACCTCCTCTTCAGACTTTGTAAGAGCTAAATATCAAACAAAATTGACGACTTAACAAAGACCAGAATTGGGTAATTGCTTGGTAAAAGTAAATGGTTTCTAACCTTCTCCTTTCACCTCTATGTAAAAACACAGTTCACATTTCACATCAATGCTGGAATTCAGTAAATTTCCAGCCTCGTGTTCTGCGAACGTACAGGCAATCTTCTTGTAAACCTTGTCTTTCTCTTCATCCGTCAAGCCAGGATATCTGTAGAATCTAATTATGGCCATTTTCTTCCTATGATTCTTGAACCGTTATATCCTTATCACCTTTATATCAAGATGCAGACAAAGGCACAAAAGATCCAACAAATAATGGCACAAATGCCTGCACAGAACTAACGACAATTCAAACCTAAAACATGTGCATGCCAAGATAATGAAATTTTTATAATAATAATAATCTGGAAAAACATTTTGTGATCCATACCTGTATTGAATTGTATTGTAATTATTTAAGTTAGATATCAGTTAATATCAAATTCGTTACTTAAAAGATCAGTTTTTAATTTAATATTTTTATATTTGCATAAAAAAATTATACGTTATAATCAGTCAGAACTAATCAAAATTTTATTGCTAATATTTTTAATAATTTTCTTAATTGTTTGTGCGGGCATTTAATTAATTGAAATTATTTCAGTATCTACAATTTTTAACAAGATAAAATTAAATAAAATCACATTTTTGTATTCTGTATTTAAAGCAGGCAATTGTATCTTCGGTGAAATAGAAATAAACATTGCGGACGGGGCGGGAGTCGACACTTACTTATTTCAGTTTTATTTGGATTAACGAAAAGTAAAAATATTTAAAACAGTATTTTTTATTTAATTGAGGCTTCTTAACTACTTTACAATTGGTTGCTGTTGATCACTTGCGCAATTCACAATTGACTTGTTTATGTTTTTTAAATAGGCGATGGAAACTCAATATGGTGTGATTGGGAATTTCAAAGTCATCGAGGCATGGACGAACGGCGTGAAGAGCATCATACACATACCACTCGATTTGCCTTCTTCTAGACTCATTGCTTCTTCTGTTGAAAACAACTCAGTAATATCTTCTAGCAACATTCACCAAGATAATATAATCCAGGATCCAGGTACTATAAATAATGGGGAATTAGACAAGGGTCAAGCTTTACATGCCAAATCACCACCCTTAATAGATTTCAGGCAATCAATGCAAATAACACCATCGTCGGCTAATCACTGCAAAGGGACTGCTCCTCACGTTAATACTGTCATTGCAAGGCCTCCTGGATTGTCACCCTCTCTCAGACTTGTTTCTCAACAGCCTCAACCAATCAACTTTCAGCAGAACATTACTCAGCTTCAGACTTTTCTTTCTCCTGTCGAAACTCGAGATGGTGTCACGAGGAGCAGACTCGTATTGCAACCCACGTTTTCCCTTTCAAAGGCTGGTCAATTACAAGCACCAATAACCATTCATGCAATGAGACCCCATCTCCAATGCTCGGTGCAACGGAATCCGTTCCATACGATGTCTCAGGTGGCTCTTCAGCAAAGGGTTCAAAATGTGGTGGCAGGAGCCAGGCTCTCCGTTCAACCACAGCAACAACATGAACCGCTTACGAACCCTTTGTTCAATCAGCAATTCAGCATTAACATCAACAACACAAATTATTACGATCTAAAGCACCTAAAGACCTCTAACGTAGCCTCTCCACCAAGTATTACCACCATCATCATAGACCCAGTTGAAGATGAGCAAAATGCCCAGTCAAACAGTACTAGTGAAATTCCTAAACAGCCCAACGCTTCTCTTGACGATGCTCATGGAAATTCCTGGTCAAAGAAGTACATTCTCAAGTCCAGAAAGGTCTCAGATTCAAATTCAAAGGTTGCACCACCTAACAGCAGCAGTGTTGGAACTAAGAACAGCGAAGTTTCCGTAAGCAGAGACGAAGTGATCTTAATAGACGAAAACCTTTCGCCTTCGGCACGACCGTCCTCGGCAACTTCGTTGGTTTCCAGCAAACAGGTAAACGGCAACGCAAATTCGCCCGGCAAGTCATGCGTGCAGCTCGGTGCAGCGACTTGTTCGACAAACTCGTTAAAATTGATCATAAGAGTCCCCAAACCTCAGGTACCTACAATTCCTGGGTCCATTCAATCCAACCCCTCTGCAAATCCCTTGACAGAAGCCGAAAAAGACCGTCCTCAAGATGAGCAACGAGAATCAAGTGAGTCTATTTTATCATCAGGTCTTGATTAAGTTTATTATTCAAATTACATCATTTTTCCAAACAGACAACTCCGGTGCTGGGCACAAAGATGTTTTGCCAGATAAACCTGCAAAAAAGATGAAGAAGACTGAAACTGCTGCAACCAAGAAGGCTACAAGTCAGACTACCAAAGAAAAGCTGGACGAAGAAAAACATGATTCCGACAACTTGAGTTTGGGGGACATCGTGGACAGGGAAATAATGAGGCACTGGGGAACGGACGGTACTGAGACACGATCGCCTACTCCGTCTAAAGGATTTGACAAGAATTTTGCCATTCCCTATGATTCTGCAAGCTGGACCTCGGAGGATTCTTTAACGATCGGAAGGAAAAAGTCTCGTGCTTCAAAAATTAAGTTTTCTTTTGATGCCCAGAAACAGTCGAAAGACAAATGCAGAGCGAAATCCATGGCGGTCGATAAAAAATGTGCAAAATCTTCAAAAACAGGCCATCAAACATCTGCCGTTTCGAAAAGCCTTGCAGTGCCTCGAATTGTTTCTGACGACGAAAAAGGCGTCACGCACAACGCAGCAAATCCACTTCTCAATTGCAGAATGCTCTTCTCCGAATGCAAAGTGAGTTTGGAGAGACTGAAGTTGGACGGCATGACGACGGTCAACGCCGAAAACGTCAAGGATCTCCTCTGCTGTTCTAAAAAGCCCAGAGACGTCAGAATCAGACTCGAGACGAAAGGCGACACTCCGTCTTGCAAAGAAGAGACGTTCGGCTGTTCGAATAAAAAAAATAGCAAGAAGAAGAAAAAATGATAAAAAATTGAAAAATCGATTTTCAAGTCCCGCCGGATGATCCGAGCGTTTAAACCGATTATTGAATCGTTCGGACGTTTGATTTTGTTTGCCTCATTTATATATAGATTCGTCTTGTTTTTCCTCCATTTTTCAGAGTTTACCGAGAAGACCGAAGATCCTGTTGTATGAATAAAGGGAATGACTTCCGTCTGCCTTTGTAAAGCTAACATCAGATCCTCGTTTTGCAACGTATAATTGTAACATTAATGAACACGCCAGTTTTGCAATTCCATGTTTTACTTTTTGCAGAGAACAACAGATGCTTTTTATCCCATCATTTGTTGATCATATTCTGTGTCATTTGGTGAAATTGTTTCTGTTTAAATATAGTTTTTCATTATTATGTTGGGCTTTGTTTACTATGTTTTATCTGTTAGCATCTGTTTTTTTTGTAACTAAATCGATTTGGAGACTGGCTGGCACATGCTTAACTAGATAGCTTGAGAATAAATTCGAATGTGATGTTAATTGTGTTCAGGCTGCAATTCTCACTCTGAGAAGTAAACTGAATATTTGATTACCAGTCAAAGCTGCATTGGCCATTATGAAAATAAGTAGAAAAGTTTGTGATAGTGCTTACTATTAAACTTGAGTTTTATTTGGAGTCATACTTTCTAAAACCTAACTTACTGATATTTTGCAGCACCTCTAAATTATTGACTTGTCATGAATAAAAGTCATTGAAACAGGTCGACTATGTCCAGTGTTTGCCTTTAGTTAGCCAGTAGGTGAAAGCGACCTTACTTAACCAAGTGCAGCCTCCATCACCTTCCATCAGGTAAAAAAAGGCCTTTGTATGAAAGCCTCTTCTGTTAGTATAAGACACAGTCTAGCCGTCGGCTAAATACACGTTTGAGGTTTAGTGTGTGGAGCTCATTTACGTTGGGGGTATTGATTGGCACAGAAGATCTCCGTCTATCAAATTAGTGTGCGCGATAATATTACTCCCGCGGGCCTTATTGAAGTCTCGGGGACACCAACTCCCCCATAAAAACCCAACTTTCTGAGTCTAAATGTTTCAGATATGGTTTTACCATTTTCCCTTTGTCGAGCGCCAGGATACTGACAACAATGGGTCATGTGAGTCTTGTTGTTTGAGTTTGCTGCATAAAGGCGCGTTTGTCCTTGTCCTTTGGATTATTCGATGGATAATATTCAGATTTTCAACTCTATGACGACTCTGTAATTGCTCCTTGCCGTTCTCAACAATTATTTCCCGTTTCGTCGGGTCACTGAAATTGGGTCAAAATGTTAATCTTGAAAATTGAAGTCATCTTACTGGACCAAAGAGTCTCTGACGCTGCATAAATTATTAAGTGGTATTGTTGACATAGTTATTATAATTAATGTCGTTGTTGTCATTTATATTCAATAATAATAATAAGTTTATCTCGTTCATTTTATTTATAATTGCTAGAATTTCTGAACAGCAGTAAAAGAAAACTATAGCTGGACTATCCTGTTTAGGAATATTTGAAAACAATGTATCTTATGGAATGACCAGAGACCGCGAGCAACATTTCTACCGAAGAAGAGTTCGTTTTTAAGCCTGACGTAAACATCAACCTTATCGTATTCCTAAAATCAATAAAAAACAACACCAAAGCCAATTTAACAAACTCGACTCGTTAAATTAGAAAATCGAGTCTCAAAAACCAGCAAAACATCTCTTAAGAACGCATTGGTTTCACAACAAAAACAGAAATCGCTTTCCGCCAAACTAATAGAAGGAGGAAATAAGAGACAGATTCCCTTGCTTAACAGGAACTGAAAAATCCCAAATCCCATTGAATGGACAGTGACTCCTAAGGGACATGTCTGATGAGGATGCCCTGCCAGACTATGGTACCAAAACCAGCGAGGATCCAGTCCAGGACAAGACCTTCGTGATATTTGGATCGAACGGAAACTGGATGTAATTGTATTTGAAAACTTTTACTCAGATGGAAAACAATTCTTTTGCCAACGAATGTTGATTTACGATTTATGTGGCGCTTAAGTTGTGGCAATTTATTCCGTCACGTGACCAGATTAATATTAACGTAAAAGTTGATTGTTCCATTATTATTGTTTATTATATATTCTCATTGCATTTGAAAAGAAACATTTATTTTGTGAAGAATTGAAAGGATCTTAAAAGATATGGGCTGGAAGCCGTTACCCGACAAGTTTGCTCAGAACTTCACTCTTAAATGGGTTGAGAGTAGACTCAGCGTCAAATACGATGCTTTCAAAGAAGGTTAGTATTTTATTTCTGCTGGGATGGCTGTCTTGACCAACCTAAGATATTGTCACAAGCTTTACACACACACACAAAATAAATCACAGAGCTAGACTTGTCCCTAAAATTACATCAATTCCTAAAATCATTTCAAAACTACCATGCATAACTACCATGAACAAAGCTTTGTTCCACTCAGACGAGCAGATGATAAACCGGATTCCAAACTGTTACATGCTCACCAACAAGCTGGGTCTGCTGGTAAATCTTCACAAATTCCAGTCGGCCTGCAAAAATGGAGAACATGCAGACGTTCCCAAGTTCAATATCTCGGACTTCTTCCCTGAAACGTATCGCATCGACGACGAAAGGGACAGGAAATTCTTCATACAGCGATTCAAACGTTAGGACAATTTCTAGACTTTCTGCCCAAATGACGATGCATTTGTCTTTTTGCAATTCGAGATTTATTTGTTTCACTTATGTTGCTAACTAGTTTAAGTTGAATTTTAAAATTTATTCTTCATAAACGTATACTGGTTGTTGGGGTGATGCTTTGTCCATCACCCTAACCTCTCGGCCATTTGTCATGGCTATCGTTGTTATTGACAGCCGGCGAAGTGTGGATTTCCAAGCCAATAGGACTGAATCAAGGTCGGGGTATCTACCTTGTTCGTGACATTGACGTTTACAAGGAACCTATCAAGGAAAACGAGAGAGATGCCAGTGGTTGTAGACTCATACAAAGGCAAAGTTTTTCTTGTGATTAATTATATTTCAGAAATTAAAAAAGAAATTTAATTAAATGAGAACATTAATAATAACAATCACCTTAACCATAGCCATCATCGCCATTATCGTCATCGTCGGCATCATCACCAATTCCAGTTAGTCAATCGAGTGTAATGATTCACAATGCCTTTAAATGAAAACTCTCACTGGGTTATTAAACAAATTGACAATAATTGGCACAGATACATAACCAATCCTCTGCTCATGGATGGCAAAAAGTTCGACATACGAGTCTATATGTTGGTCGCAAGCACCAAACCTTACCTCGTTCTTTTTAGGAAGGGCTACATTAGACTCAGTCTCCATAAATATAACGTCGCCTCAGAAGATGTCACCGTCCATCTGACCAACCAGGTTAAAGGGCGGGATTAAAGGTCATGTTATACTCCGAACATCAATAAGAAATTTAGGTATTGAAAATGGCCGTCATCAATAGCACGTTATCACCATTCGTGTGTGAAGAATCTGTTTGTCACTGTTGTCTGATATTCTTCAAAAATTCTATGTTGTCTCTAGTAATCCTTAAAAGTGCTCTTGTGAAAAAAACGTTGGCGTCGAAACAAAATATGGACGCACCACATTAATTACGCCACCTTAACGCGTCTGTTTTTGTCATCGAATTTTTGCTGACTTTGGAAATTTCCACGCCGCTAGTTCATCCAACGGCGGTGTCTCTTCTACGACTCGTGCAAGAATGAAACGATTTGTAGTTACGAAAAGTTCAACGCTTATATCAACAAGAATGTCGCCTCAGAGAAAAAATTGGAACAGGATTGGGCTCACAAAACTCTCTGGGTAAGAAATGGATTAACTTGCTAAACGTAAAGTTTTAATTGTTAGATTAATTTTAGATAATCATGACGCTAGATTTACGTATTTAAACAATCTAATTTTTGAGACAAATTAAAGTCAAAGGTTTGTAGTAATGGGTGCTAATAATTGTGTCCTGATGTCTCTTATTATTTGCCAATATTAATCTAATCTACTTTTGTAAAAGATAAACTTTGTGAAAGATTAAAATTTGAAGGGATATATTATTTTTGTTACCGAATGATTACTATCTTTTATAGTAAAAAAAAAGATCATTGTCCCCATGTATAAAATTTGCCTCTATCGACAAATATTAAATACCTAGGCGAAGTCTCAATTCTAATATAAATAGTGTTGTGTTTAGCATCGCATGAAGGAAATTTCACTCCTAACCTTTCTGTCAGTGAAAGACAAATTTAAGACGAAAGTCGGCTATTTTGATCTCTATGGTCTCGACTTCCTCGTAGATGAAGATATGAAGGCGAGTTTCTATTTAACTAATACCATTTTACTTTTTTTTTACCAACGTTACAAATTTACATTCCGGAAACAACTCTAAAACTTTAATTATAGACCTTGAAATATTTATAAATAAACGTAGAACAAGGTTCAAGATTATAACTCATTCATTATAACCCTGGTAAAGATATGGCTGCTTGAAGTAAATGTCAATCCATGCCTTGCAACCAATTGCGATCATCTGCGATCAATCGTACCCAGCGTCATTGAGGAAACTCTACGTTTGTTTCAAATTTTATTTTCCGAATGGATAAATTAGTCTTAATTTATAAATAACATTCGAAACTTAAAATTGTAGTACCTTTAAAGCATTTAAATAATCTTTGGTCTCTTGCCTCCGCTTTCAGTCACCATCTTTTTTTTTCATGTTCGCTGACCAGGCATAGCGATCGAGTGCTTCAGAAACTGTCAACAAAGGAAGGCACTCTTACCACTGGAAGGCCAGAGGCACTTCGAGATAATTTACTACGATGGGCTTTACAAAAATTCGCCTTTTGGATTTCCCCTGATTCAAGTTCGTTAACTCGTATGTTTGCATGAATAGTTTCGGGATCGGTGTCAAGGTTTAGTCAGCGGAGGAGACGCTTGATTAATTGTAAAATAAAATTATTTGAATTTAAGTCATTGTAAAATTATTTGAATTTAAGTCATTGTAAAATTATTTGAATTTAAGTCATTGTAAAAATCTACTATTTGCAGAAACCAGCCGTGGCTCCAACAATAACTCAGAACAGTTCGGCATTGTCGAGCTTGATCTCAGGAAATTCCCAGCCCAAAAAAAATATAATTTCCGTGGTCTTTCATCCTGAGAAGACTCCTCAAAAAGAGACAAAGTCCATGTTTGAAACAGTCAAGAAGAGTTCCAGTCAAGAAAAAAAGTCCATAAAAAGCACTAAACCTGACGAAAATTACGATGGAGACGACGAGCTAGATCACGATTCAGAAAACAAACAGAAAGCCAAGGACACAAAAGTTAACCCACAGCCTTCAAAGAGCAACTTACAACAGGAACCTGCTGATACAGATACTTCTAAACCAGAAAAAACAGAAACTGTGAAGGAACCAGAGTTGGACAGTCCCACATCAACAGATTCCACTCTCTCAGACCCAACAGCTGGGGATGCAAATTTGACAAAAGACCCCAATAAAGTTGAAGATACTACAGAACAAAATCCCAAAACTGTAAAGCAGAACACCATCAAAGAATCTAACATGAGCAGTGAAACAAAATCTGTTAAAATTAAGGAAGTCAAGAAATCAGAGGTTTTAATTGGTGAAAGTATGACGAAAGAGCCCATCGTGCCTATTAGCACCAACATCACCAATACCAACAAGGATTTGCCTAAAGAGACCCAATCTCTCTTTTTTAGTGATGGCTCAAAAGTTCAGACACTTGGAAAAGTGGTTGACTCAACCAAGTCTGCTAATTCCAACTTGACATTCCCCAAAAAGGAATCGGCAAGATCCAAGTTGAGGCCAGCCACGAAAAATCACGAGTCCAAGACGTCTAAGTCCTCGGCCGGGGGCGCCCAACTCCACAGGGTGAAGCATGGCAGTCATACGTTCCAGAGGGGACGCAACCAATCCGGAACCAATTTCATAGTGGCCAATAAGCTCCTGATCCAAACATTGGCAAAGATGAATGCGGAGAAGAGAGTCAAGAACCTTCAGTCACGATTTTATGACAATTCCATCTCTCCTGGCCAGTTGGCCGAACAAGTTATTAATAGAAAGAGAGAGAGCATTCATCAAACTGAAGGACAAAAATAGGACATGCATGAGAAATATAATGCATTCATGCAAGAATATCTGTGCATCAAGAATTTTAAAAAGTGCATAACTAATATCACTTGCTGAAATTTATCAACACATCAAGATCCTCAAGTGTAACACAATAAAACTTAAAAAAATTCGTATTTTCTGAAATTGATTGCCTCAATTTTATTTCAGTGCTGCAGTAAATTCGGTTGGTCCGTGGGTTTGTGCAAAACTATGCAAAAAGAGCTACAAATTCAGAATGATATTTTCATCGATGTTGTTGATGTCAACGTTAACATGATTGGAACTTTTGAAAGGCGTCAGGTGATTGGTCAAAAGATTGGGCAAGCCGGAGAATAAAAGAGCGTCATCCCGAAGAGGGTACTCGATGCGGTCTGTTTCTTTGACCGAGATCGGAAATTGGCCCGCAATGTCATAGTCTCCTTGGCCCTTGGAGCGATGGTCGGCCATCTGGTGTTTGCTGAGGAGGTGTCTTCTGGCGTACGCTTTGTTACAAATCCGACACACGTGCGGTTTCTCTCCCGTGTGTGCCCTTTTGTGCCGGGCGAGGGAACTCGACCTGGAGAAACTGATGGCGCAGACGTCGCAAACGTAGGGTCGCTCTCCGGAGTGCGATCGCTTGTGGACGACGAGAGCTCCGGAGGTCTTGTAGGACTTGTTGCACTGGTCGCAGATGTGCTCTTTAATTTTCTTTGGAGAGTTGGAAATGCTTCTGTCTAAACTAGCGTCTCCACCGATGACCTTGCCTGGGCTTTTCTGGTGGAAGAGGATGGCGTGTTTTGAAAGTTTAGACTGGGATTTGAATTCCAAGCCACACCATGGACAAGGCAAGATTTTTTGGATGTCATGGGTCAAAATATGTTCTCTTAGGATCTCTTTGTTTCCATGCTCTGAGGAACACAAGTAGCATCTGTTAACATTAGACAAAATGTATTTTAGCATAAGTTCATTTTTGCATATTTACTTTTATGTTCAACTTTGCAATTGAATCTTGCAATTGTTTTAATGTGCCTGTGCTCTTATATTTGGCCAAGAATAGCAAGCAGACTACCTGAACGTTGAATTGTCAGGGTGGCGCTTCTGATGTCTCTGCAGATGGTTGAGTCTGGAGAAAGATCGGCCACAAAACTCGCAGTAGAAGGGCTTCTCCCCCGTGTGCACTTTGGAATGCCTGACCATGTGGGCATGTCTGATGAATCGTAGACCGCAGACGTCACACATGTGCGGTCGTTCACCTGAGTGCGTCATTTTGTGGACATTCAGGCTGCTGCTCGTCACGTACGACTTCTGACATTGATTGCACTGATATGGTTTCCTGCCTGTCGAGGATTTTATGGTCATAATATTTTGGATTTGGGCAGTCTCCTTCATTATTAATACTTTTTTTTATGTAGGCTTTGATCTCTAGCTGAATGGTTGCTACTTGCCTGTGTGAACGACCACATGACGTGAGAGATGGTCAGGCTTGAAGAATCTCTTGTTGCATACATTACAAGAGAATGGTCTGTGTTCAGAGTGGATCAAGGAGTGTCTGAGGAGGTGGCATCTACGGCTGAATCTCTTTCCACAAGTCTTGCATTCATTTTGAACTGTCTGAAACATGTAATGAAGATTGAAAAGTTGTGTAACAGATTAAAAGATAAATGGGTAGATTAAAAAATAATTCTTGTAGGGTATACTCCTGTGGAGTTGGGGTTAGTTAAACTTGAGAAGCAAGTGTTTTATTTCTTAAATTTGAAGAATAATTAAAATAAAGCAAAAGATAGGGAAGAAGAATAATCTTCAAACACCTGCCAACGTAACAACAGCTTGAACAATTCAAAACTCAATTTAGCTGCAAATTGAACACACCGCACTCAAATACAAAAATGTTAAAAGCCCGAAACCCGGTTATGACAGCAACAAACAAAAGTCAACCTCAGCATCTGAAAGTGTTGGCACATGGTCAGAGTCAGTGGTCCCTTTTGAGGATTCATAAAGCTGATGTTGCTTGCCTAAATGAGTGACTTTATGGAGATTCAGGTGATTGGAAAGACCAAATGTCTTACTACACACTTTGCAGACATAGGGCTTCTTGCCTGAAATTTGAATAAAGAAGCAGATGGATAATGCCCCATCCCATCATAAATTTTAAATCCATCAAAACCAGATTGATAATGATGTAATGTCTAGCAGAAAAAAACCCATCTTTACTAAGAACCTAAGACTTAATATTCTGACTCGTGTTAAATAAATTATAATAGAGATTAATAATGGCACGGACACAACCAATGTTATGTTCAATTTGCCAATCAATTTACCAAAATGGACTCCAATATGTCTGCAGAGCAATCTATAACTGCTGAAAGATCTGGTACATTTCGGGCAAAAATATTTTCTGAAGGTCGAGTATTTCCTCCCATTAGGCACCAAGGCACGGCAGATAGTCTTGGCAGATCCATCGCTTTGGGGAGTGAGGGGAGCCCTTTCAGTATCCCCATCAAGGGAGGATACTTTCCTTTTGCTTGGTGATAGGGGAAAGTCTGGTGATGGAGAGACAAACCTCAACCTCTGCCTAAGATAAGCAATCTCATCTTGAAGGACACACACTTGTTTCTTCAGGGTCATGACCTCTTGCTTCATTTTCACATTTCCAATATTCCCCACTCTTTTTGGTCTCCTTCTTGCTGAATAGAAATTTTAGTAATTATTTTTAATAACATCATGAAAACATTATTTAAATTAGGCAGTAATAAATAATAAGTAGGTATGATAAAATTCAGAATTATAACTGAAACAATGCCAGCATCAATTGCAACTCTTATTTCATCTTGGATGTTTTATAGTTAAACCAATCATGTAATTACCCTGGTGTTTTTGACACTCAAATTTATTTTTCATATGGCTGTTTGTCTTGTTTTCTGCAGATCTGATACCCAAATGACTGACAATCCTGCCAAAACAATTTTTATTTAGAAAAATGATAATCATCACACTAATGATAGCAAGCCAAATGCTTTTTATAGCTTTTAAAATCACAATGTAATTTATTTATTTGTAATAATGATTTGCAACAATTTAAATAAAGTGTACTTTCTAGTGGATCTTCTCAAACTGTAAACCTAAAGGCAAAAAAAATTTGAAATCAATCAAAAATTCATACTAGTTGTTGTACATAATCACACAAATTTTAGCTCATGCCGAATTAAAACAGATTTACAATTGAATGGAACGGCACACATATAATTATTTTTAGTCATTACTTGAGGATTATCTTTTTGTTTTTGATCATATATGCAATCCACTTGCCCATCTTCATGAAATGTTGTTGCCGGCTGATTTTTATTTGTTTTGTGTTTGCTAATTCCTTGACCTTTGCTTGATTGCAGGTCTTTATTGGACAAGTGACTACGAGGACCAGATGGGTCTGACAAATCACTATGTTTAAAACTAATATCAGCAACCAAAGTGTCTCCTTTACTAGGTGAATCTAGCCTATTATTGGGCCATATATCTTTTCTGTCTATGTTGCCTGATAAAAATATAAGCCTTTTAGACTTCTTTTTATGTTTGCTATGAGATTAGAAATAACAAAAACTTACTATTAATAAATCCTGTAAGAGTTGTTGAATAGTTACTGTATGATTGCTTTAAATAATCGTCAGCATTAAAATCAAAACTACCGTTCATGTTTTCACAACAATGCATCTCCTTACAATTGCTTCCGCAATTATTATTATTAACACCTTGAAGTATCAAATCCTCCATCTTAGGTGCTAATTTATGAACTTCATTTAAAAAATTTATCTAAATTAAAAGTGATGTCGGTAAATACATGATAAAATTTCACAGTCAAGATATAGCCAAAACCTTAATATAAATTAGAAAATAACCAGAAAATAATCCGAAATCATCAACAAAACACCAGTCAAGCAACGAAATTGTGTAAAGGCCTTTTAAGGTAAGATTCAAGGTATCATTTTAAAGTAAATTTAATAATTTGCATATTTACGTGATGTTTCGAAATGACTTTTAAAATACTATTTTTTAGAAAAATAGCAATAAAGTTAATATTAGTTAAAAGTTGTTTTTGAACATGTTGTGATTGACGATTGCACTCGATATCAGATGATTTCTTATTAATAAAAGAAACATTTATTCGAGAACCACGTTTTTGTGTAACTAAGGACATGCGTCAACGTAGGCCGCAGGAATCTTAGCAACCAGCAAGTGCTACAATTTCAGTTCGATCACGTTCTATTGTCATTTACGATGACCTTCGAAATATCCGTTTTCTAGATTTATCTCCGAGTGGTCTCGATTAACATAAGTAAACATCGAAGTTAGTCGCCTCTCAACACGATCATACTTTCAGAATATCCTGTGGCATTATGAGAATTCATTTAGATTTATCAAACTAACTCGATTACAAATCGTCCGAATATTTCAGTAGGAGGCCCCTCGAATCAGATATGAGTCAAAAAAGCAAAGAACGAAGAACGAAATCCAGGTCAAGTTCAAGATCTGACTCGAGAAGAAGTGGATCGACCAAAAGGTCAAGAACCAAATCTAGCAGTAGAAGCAGATCTAAGAGCAAGTCTAGGTCAACATCAAGATCGTCGAGAGCACGAAGTAGGTCAGGTAGCAGAAGCAGATCGAGGTCTCCTGCAAGCCGATCTGTCTCGAGATCAAGAAGCAGATCCAGGTCCTATTCGAGATCAAGGAGTGTTTCGAGGTCCTCGTCGCGTGGAAGGTTTGAAATAACTAGACGTACAACATGTCTTAGAGAATAACATTGATAGTGCTAGTTTTACTTTTAATTTTTCCAATTTATCCACACGATAATTTAATAAGATTTATAGAATGCTTCATAAATTGGAGCTAGTTCGATCATTCATTTATGCTGTTATGCTAAACGTCAGTTTACATTTAAATTGAATCATTTTCAATTAATTTGCAGTCAGAGAAGCAGATCTGTGGATAGTAGTGTAAAGGCAAGGAAATATAAAGAGCAAAACAAAGCAGGTGAAATCAACAGAAATCATCTAGCGTCTGGTTCTGAACTGTCTGCAAATTCTAGTGCGGCAAGATGGAGGAAAAGAGAACCAAAATACGAGCCAAGATACCCAAGGTACGGCCTGGATCCGGTTAATATTCAAGGAGTGAGCATTATATTTTTGGAAAATACCTCTAAATCATACTAATTTCGTGACTTTCATAGCATTAGTTGCGTAATGTTACATTTGTGAATAACAGATGAGGAGAGACACCACGAACTATCTTCTTCATAGGAGAAAGGTATTTGTTTAATCATAAATTATAGCTAGATTAATTCTTTCCACTTCTTCTCGAACCAGATTAATCGTTGATTTATCCTTGCAGATTGCACAGGTGAAATCGGTTGTGGATAACAGACCTCCCAAAATCTACCCCCATGTCTACTGCAATATGAAAAAGTTAAAAGTATGTTCGTAAAGAGCTTGCAATTTTTTTTACTAAATTATAATCAAACGTCAAGTGATGTCATTTGTAACCAAATATCAATTAACCAATCTTTTATAATACACTTTGTATTATTTTTATTTATATTTTTTAATTTTAAATCTCTATGAACTTTTAAGAGAATTAAAGCGGTTCTGTTATAATGATGCTAAGATCTAAGATAATATTCAGGATTCATCAACATGTATTTACACATCATTCAGAAACAACAAGAAGATCAAGCTTTAATTGAGAGAAACAATCAGCTACTTTTGTCCAAATTGGTAGTTGCCATGACGACGACGAGAATTGACAACAGGCCCCAGGAACGAGATTCGCACGTGTAATTTATTTATATGAATGGGAGTTTTGCTTTTTATTCAAACATTCAATATAAACGTCTAATCTTCACATTTAGGATCAACAGACGACGCCAGCAAGAGAGATTGGAAGAATTGAGACAATTCTCTAGCAACAGCAGAAGCCAGTCGCAAAAAAATGCTCCCAGAAAAGAAAGCAATAAGAAAGAAGCGATGACTTGTTGAAATAAATGATGGACAAAAGAGAAATTCCTTAAAATATTTTAAGGTTTATAAAGACTCAAAATTTAGAAACATTCCACACTAGCATGCATTTACTCGAGCGTATTGTTTATTTAAATCTACTTTTACTTATTTATTTTCAAACATTATTTCGCGTCACACAAACCGGTTCGATTTTCGAATTTTCCCTGTCGATTTCCCCACAACTCCTCAATAAATCGATTTTAAATCTGCCTAAAAATGTCAAACTGCGATTATAAGTTCGACAACACATTGAACTTTCTGCCGAGCCTCAAGCTTAAGAAGACTCGAACGAGAAGTGCCAGCAGAACGAAAGCACTTAGTAGCAGTCGTTCCATACGAAAGGGTTACTTGACTCCTCAAGAGAAAAAAGAAATGGAGATCGAAAATAACCAGATCGAAAAGGAAGTCGAAAAGTGGGAAAAAATAAAAAAAATTAAACTCGCTAGAAGCTGTCGCAAGATGCACGTCGAAAGTATGGCTCCCGTAGGCTTCGATTCGTTACTGGAAGATATCATGAGATTCGTCATCGGTGTAAAGCCTCGTCCTAAAGAAATGGCTTCCTGCATATCATCGTACTTGGATAAAAGACTGGAGGAGAGCATATTGAAACGTTATCAGATGCGCAGAGAAGACTTGTATCCCTTCGGTCGTATTCATTACATACGTTATTTTCACAACTATCCACTGCCTAAACTATTTTTTATATTTTTCTAGTTCAAGATGAAGAGGGTAAGATATATTTTGATTTTATATCAATACTGATTATTCATTATATCACTTACTGAACAATTATCACTGACACGTATGACAGCCCTGTGCAATATCGATGAGCTGGCGTATTTCTTGAAAGAATCAGGTGTTGATCCGTCCCCTGAAAACATTTATCACATGGAGTATTCCGGAACAATCAAGCCTACTTGGAATGAGAAACTCAGTGAATAGTTTGATCGTTCATTTATTCGTTTTAGAATGCATACTACAAGTTTTAATAACAACTCTATGTCATAAACTCTACTTAGAACCAAAATATCGGGACGAGGTTGGAGTTCCAATGGATATATCGTCTATTGACCCCTCTCCGGATGATTCCTGTCAAACCAAATATCGAGGAGCTTTTCAACTTCCTGGGAAAAAGAAATTTGGTAAATTCACCAAAGATGCGTTGTTCGAAATGTAGCACGAAGTATATCTGATAAGTCTTTTATTGTCTCTAAAAAGTTGTTGACGAAACCACGACATTGTTAGAGGAATCGAAAGCTGATGTTCCTCCTATTGATCAGTTTCACATAGAATATGAAGATGGGATGGGTAAACGTTCATCCATTTCAATACGATTTAATTTCGCAATTAATGATTAATTTCAAGCAATGATTTTCGATTCTTCGTGAAGATCGCTGTTTGTTAGAAGAAATTTCACCAGACATGGAAATATCTGAAGTTGATCCGCCACCAATTGATACCTGTCACGTGGATTATCGCGTCCGAACATCGTTAAAGAATGGTTAGTTATCTATCTGGGTAGGTAACGCTGAAAGATAAATTTTATTACTCTAATCACGACGTTCTTGATTTACATTTAATTAGAGAGAGGAAACACCAAGCCAAAGAGGCCATCAATAACTCCACATAATAGCTTCACAGACTTCAGGAAAGATAACAAGAAGACAACATCCAAGTCGGGATGTCAAATTGCATGTGAAACATTAGTAAAATGATCAGACACATTTTAATCAAATATATTTTGTTAGGTTCATTAAAATTCCTGTTCTGCAGAAGGTTCTCTGATTCAGAAGTTCACATTTGTGCATTTTGTTCCTTGTTTAATTTTTATACAATGAAATACAAATAAAAACAGCAAATCTTATTACCGACTTATTATTCTATGGCAAAGCATTCGTGGTGACGTAAAAATGATTGTGGTTATGATCGACATGAACTTTTAGTGGGCATAATGGTTGGTGATTTCATTAACCTCATTTCTATGAAAACGCGCCCGTCAGATTATTTGGTTTGGCTGCAACTCTTGGTTTCGCTAGAAAATTGTCGCTGCAGATCGATTACGAGACGCTATATCAAGATGTCAAGTCACTACGTGACAAGATAAGCGATAGAGAGGCATAAGCATAGGTTTGATTTTTTTAAGCCCAGATGATCTAGGCCAGATCATTAAATTAACAAAAATGACTTAACTAGAGTATGAGAATATCAGATATTTAATAAAGCAGCCACAACTAAATGAAACTAAAGGCAATTCGACGAAGTAGTTTTCCTTTTTTTCCTATGTTGAATCTATTTCAGCTTCTCTAATTCTGATGGGTTAAATGGTGATTTTTTTATTACATTACTGAAGGTTTATTTCTTAAATTCCACTTTTCTAATTTACAGTAAATGGCTATTCTAACTTACCAATTGCAGATAGTTTTTTTAAATGTTTTTTTTTTTGCTACAGACTCAGAAACGGCTTTTAGAGGAATACATAGAATGTCTCCAAAACTCAAACAAAGACAACATTCGTCTGAATCCAGCGACAACAAAGCCGAAAAAACCTCCAGAAGCTAAGAAAGAATATAAAAGGAAATATTATGGCAAGAAAGAATTGGCCATAGCAAAAACCAGGAAGAGAATGGGCAGAATAAGGCCCGCTTTTGTGGAGCTCATAACGGAACTGGAGAGAGCCATCTTGTGTCACAGACCAGAAGATATCAAATCGTTTTCCGCTGAATACTTGGAGTGCAAACTGACAAGGAGAGCTCTTTTAGAGGGAGCCTATGACGAAGATTACGACCGTAATTAGTATTATTGTTGTAACCCGGGGTCTGATGAATTAATTAACGTAAGGATATCTTTATTGGATTTAACTAATGGCAAATACGGCTGGACGATTTGGTCGATTGCTTGTCCCGACGGAACTGCCTAATGACTCGAATCGCTAGATACGACTTTGAAATAAAAGATTCTGAATATTAACTAAACTTAATTAATTAATTATTTAATTAATTAATTAATGTCAGGGATCCAACATTACCCCCTCCTTAAATCTGTTCGTCCCGAACAGGCTGTTCTGTTTCTCCGTGATATTTTGCTAATCGATTGCTGTGGACCACTTTCATTCTAGTCCTTGCTGATTTCTGTATGCGGTATACCACGTCGTTTATTTTCTTTATGATTCGGTATGGTCCTTCCCAATCTTTTTGTAACTTTGGCGACTTCCCTTTTTTTCGTTGGGGGTTGTATAGCCAGACTAGTTCATTTTCTTTAAAGCTTATATCATTGGCTTGCCTATCGTATCTCGCTTTGGCTTGATCGCTATTAACACTTATATTTTTCCGGGCAACCTGATGTGTGTCTGCAAGTGTATTTCTTAGGCTTGAAACGTAGTCACATGCCGACTTAGGTTCCTCTGCTCTTCCGAACATCATATCGGCAGGAAGACGAATCTCCCTCCCGAATGTCATTTTCGACGGACTGATTCCTGTCGTTTTATGCACGGCTGTCCGGTAGGCCATAAGGAAAAGTGGCAAGTATCTGTCCCAGTCATCTTGCTGTTCACTTACCATTTTTGACAAATACTGTTCCATGGTCCTGTTAAATCTCTCGACCATACCGTCCGATTGCGGATGTAATGCAGTGGTTCTTGTCTTATGGATTCCAAGGTTTTCGCATAGCTCTTGAAATATTTTCGACTCGAAATTCCTTCCTTGGTCCGAATGTAACTCTAATGGCACCCCGAATCGACTAATCCAATTATTTACGAGAGCATCAGCTACATTTTCCGCCTCCTGATTTGGCAGTGCAAACGCTTCAGTCCATTTGGTGAAATAATCGCTGATCACTAGTATGTACCGATTTCCCTTCTTTGATGCAGGGAATGGTCCAGCAATATCCAAAGCTATTCTTTCAAATGGTACTCCCACATTATAAGGTTGCATTAGACCTTTAGTCTTCTTTTGAGGACCTTTACTGGTTGCGCAATTATTGCAATTTCTACACCACTCCTCAACGTCTTGTTTGTAGTGCAACCAGTAAAACCTCTCCCTCACCTTCCTGATGGTTTTATTCACTCCTAGGTGTCCGCCTGAGGTTCCGTTATGGAATTCTTGTAACACCTCAGAGACGCAAGATCTCGGGAGTACTATTTGAAGGTGATAGTCGGTGCCATCCTCTGTTTCCCACTTCCTATGTAGGAGTCCATTACTTATTCTCAAGGAATCCCACTGTGCCCAATAGGACTTAGTAACTTCTCCGTGCTCCGCTATCTGTTGCCAATCTGGTTTCACCCCGGCCTCCATCCACTGTAGTATGGGTGCAAGTGCTTCGTCTCTTAATTGTAGATCTCGTAACCCGCTTTCCGTCCAGGGTTCGGGAGCCGTGATACGAATTTGTCGACATTCTTCGGTTTCCTGTTTTTTCTCTGCGTTGTTGCAGTGTCTGCAGTTAAGTGGACAAGGACGTCGTGATAGCGCATCAGCGTTGTTGTGTATTTGACCTCTCCTGTGTTCAATATTGAACTGAAAACCCTGTAGTTTTTCAATCCACCTCGCCATCTGACCTTCTGGGTTTTTAAAGTTTAACAGCCACCTCAGAGAGGCGTGATCCGTTCTTAGCAAAAACGGCTGGCCCAAAAGATATTTCTGGAAGTGTTTCATGGATTCTACTGCTGCTAATAATTCTCTCCTGGTCACGCAATAGTTTCTTTCTGCTTTAGACAGTGAACGGCTATAAAATGCTAGAACTTTTTCTTCATTTTCAACCTGCTGGGAAAGAACTGCCCCGATTCCACAGTTACTGGCATCTGTATCGAGGATAAAAGGTAATCCGGGAATAGGATATGCCAGGATCGGTGCCGTTGTCATAGCTTCTTTCAGATTACCAAATGCTTTCTCACAGCTGTCGTTCCAGATAAATGGCTTGCCTTTTATAGTAAGCTCATGAAGGCTTTTTGCGATGTTTGAAAAGTTGGCAATAAATCGTCTGTAATAGGTACAAAGTCCTAAGAAGCTTTGAAGTTCTTGGATATTTTTGGGTACAGGCCAATTTTTTACTACCTCGACTTTATCTGGATCTGTACTAACACCTTCAGAAGACACGATATGGCCAAGGTATTTGACTTCTTTTTTAAAGAGTGAGCATTTCTTTGGACTCAGTTTCATGCCTGCCTCTCTAATCCTACTAAACACTTCTCGGAGGTTGTCTAAATGTTCTCCAAATGTTTTTCCGACAACAATTATGTCATCCAAATATACCAGGCATACTTTCCAGTTGAGTCCCCTTAGTATGTGTTCCATTAATCTTTCAAACGTCGCGGGGGCATTGCATAGCCCGAACGGCATGACAGTGAATTGCCATAATCCTTCACCTGTCGAGAAGGCCGTTTTTTCTCTATCGTCAGGATGTAACTCCACTTGCCAGTAACCACTTTTGAGATCTAACGTGGAAAAAATTTTTGATCCCGAGAGAGTGTCTAAAGTATCATCGATTCTAGGTAAGGGGTAGCTGTCCTTAAGTGTCATTTCGTTCAGCTTTCTATAGTCGACACAAAAACGAAGTGATCCATCTTTCTTCTTAACGAGTACCACTGGTGAGCTCCAGGGGCTATTTGACGGTTCAATAACCCCTTGGTCTTGCATTTCTTTTATCATTTCCTTGGCGTTTGCTCTTGTAGCTAAAGGAAGTGGACGGGGGTTTTGTCGAATGGGTTTAGCACCGGCCGTATTTATTTGATGTTGCACGAGGTTAGTTCTACCCAAAGGGCTGTCTTGTTCAGCCATTATATCCTGAAATTCGCTAAGCAGCTTTTCCGCTTGTTGATAATCTTCTTTTTGTAGGATTTTGTTTAAGTCTTTCAGGAGATTGTCCATCAATGGTTTAGGCATGGTATCCTTTTTGATATGCTTATTTCCACTTCCATCTAATGTTAATATGCGTTCTAGGTTCCTGCAAAGTGCGACAGGTGTTCCTGCTTTGATCTGTTGTTCCTGGTCAGATAGATTCATTACTCTCAGTGGAACTCTGCCGGTGTTTAGCCTGACTAGTGCTCGTCCTATTAGTAGTCCTTGGCCAATGCCCGATTGATCTTCGACTGCTCCTATACCAAATTTTGTGTGGTCGCCCTCTAGCCCGCCCCAAATTAAACTTTCCGACTGTGCTGGGATGGTCTCGTCCTGCAATACTTTTACAAATGTGTCTTTAATTTCTGTACCCCCGTAATTTAAAGGAATCTCCATCGTTCCTTGTTGAAGGGTACCGCCCTTCATGTCAATGGAAATTCCATAGCGTCGCATGAAATCCAATCCCAGTATACATTCATCTGTTATATTGGCTATCATAAATTCCTGTTCGAATGACTTGCCTCCTAAATCCACTGTAATAGTTGTGGTTCCTTGAACTGGCACTAATTCTCCGGTGGCTGTTTTTAGCTTGTAGTTGTTGGTCGTTACTTTACTGTTTCCTGCCAACTTTGGTTGGACAATAGATGTAGATGCCCCTGTGTCTATTACAAGATTATATTCCTTCCCTCCAATTTTTCCTTTAACCTCTAGTGATGATCCTTTTCCCAATGCCGTAACGTGAAAGACGAGTGGGGCATTTCGAGTTTGCTGAAACGATCTTTGCCCCTTAAAATCAGAAGCTTCAGGTTTTTCTGATTTATAGGGCTCTCTCCAGTACTGCTGTTTTTTGGAGAAGGTCGTTCTACATTCTCGGGCTAAATGGCCTGGCTTGTTACACCTGAAGCACCTTGGTCTTCTATCTATTTCCTGGAATCTTAAGTTTCTTGGGGGCTTGCTGAAGTCATTGATTTGTCGGGCTATTTTTTTAATCATCTCTCTGTCTTTGTCATTATCTTTATCTTTCTCCTTGCCTCTGTTTTCCTGAGCTTCAATTTTCTTTACATTCAAGCTTTTTTGGATTGAGGCTCTTGCCGCTTCTATGGAGATTGCAAACGCCAATGCTTCATGGCTGGCCTTTATTCCATGAATTTTTAGTGCCATTTTGGTTTCCGCATCCCTTATTCCATCAACGAAGGCGTCAGTTACAATGTTTTCAATGAAATCTGTTGACTGTCCTGGATGGGCTAAGTATGCGAGCCTTCTGACATCAGCCTCTAATTCTTGGAGTGATTCGCCCTGTTTTTGCGTACGGTTTTTTAATTCGTTTTTATGTACTTCCAGCATGTGGCCATTCCCAAATCTTCTTTCCATTGCTTCTGCTATTTCGGAATAGGCTTTACAATGTAACATTGTTTGTAAAAGCTCGGCTGCTCTCCCTCGCAGTACCATAATCAGCTCTGTTGCCTTTTCTTCCTCAGTCCATCTGTTACTTACGGCGGCAGTTTCAAACTGATGTCTAAACACGGCCCATGGCCCTTGTCCATCGAACAGTGGTGGTTTTACCGTTTTCTCTCTTACGCACGTTTCTAATTTCGGTTCGTTGTACTTTTTAAATTTCTCTCTTTCTTTTCTCTGTTCTTCTTTTAGTGCATCTATTTCTGCTCTGACCTGTTTTCTTAAGTCGGCCATCTCCTGTTCCGTGTGTGATATGAGGTTGGCTACGTCAGTTTTTACCTCTTCCCGTAGGACATCCATGGATATCTGGAAGTTGGCTATATCGGATTTCACATCTGACCGCAAAATATCATTGTTGGATTGCATATCCGACCGCAGAGTATCAATGTCACATTTCATATCTGACCGCAAAGCATTCAAGCCGCAAGTCATATCTGACCGTAAAACATTGTTGTCTGACCGCAAAGCATCCAAGCCGCAAGTCATATCTGACCGTAAAACATTATTGTCTGATCGCAAAGTATCCAAGCCGCAGGTCATATCTGACCGCAAAGCATCAATGCTGCAAATCATGGCTTCCCAATCTTTGTGAACCCCAAATTCATACTCCGACGGATCGTGATTATTTTCCAAAAGCCATTCCTCGAGCCGTCCTTGCAGTTCGGCTTTTAGGCCAGTTGCATCCAGGCCTCGATTCCTTAGTTCTCGTCTCAAATCGGGAACGCGCAAATCGTCCAGTATTTTAGGTCCCATTTCTGTCGTTTAAAACTCTGTCTCGCTGTCTTTTACCTCTAGTGAATCGATATCCCTTTTACGACGTTAAATCCCACTCCTGACACCAATGTTGTAACCCGGGGTCTGATGAATTAATTAACGTAAGGATATCTTTATTGGATTTAACTAATGGCAAATACGGCTGGACGATTTGGTCGATTGCTTGTCCCGACGGAACTGCCTAATGACTCGAATCGCTAGATACGACTTTGAAATAAAAGATTCTGAATATTAACTAAACTTAATTAATTAATTATTTAATTAATTAATTAATGTCAGGGATCCAACATTATTTATTCTCATGTCAGGAATGCAATTTTATCTTTAGGTTCACTTAGATTGCTTGGGCTAATTGATTTATTATACGAATATTAAGAATTAAATTCAAATTCAATTAATCCAATGTTTGAGATTACATCGAAGGGGTCCATTAAGATTTGCACTTTTAAAAGATACAGTGAATTGAATCTCATACGAATAAAACAAGTCACTTAACACTTTTAACCTGTAATTTTTAGCATCGGTATGCTATGAAGCAGAAGAAGAAGAAGAAGAAGAAGAAGAGGAATTTGAAAGAGAATTTGTTAAGCCATGTATCACGGTTTCCTTCGGGCCAGAATTGCGCTCGTACTTCATTGATAAGGGGATAAAACTGGGAGGTATGATTTTCCGAGAGGAAATTCACGTTAAAAGACCATTTGAAAACCATGTTATTCTTTATTTATAGGTGAATGTTTATCGGATATTGATGTAGCCATGCCAATGATGGAAGAATCCAAGATCGACGCTCCACCCAGTCATGAATTTATAGTTCCGTGTACATCGGGTGGCGACGAAGCCACGTCGGTCCAGGAAGAGTCTAAGATAGATTCTCCACCCATTGACGTGTGTCACACAGGTTACGAAGATGAAATCGAAACAGGAAGTACGTGGTTCTAGTTGTTTAGGCTAATTCAAAGAATGATTATCACTTTGTTATGACCTCTTTCTATGAATTGGTTAATAAAAATATGAATTTAAACGTTGTAGTTGACAGAGTTTCCCCTGTTATGGAATTGTCGACCATTGATCCTCCGCCGATCGATCTGTATCACCCAGGCTATGGTCCTACTGGAGATCTTCCGCCAAAAGATATATATGACCCGGGCTGTGAGGAAGGTGACCATTTAGAGCCAATGTTTGTCTATGTAGAACTACTTTCTTATTTCGGACGATTCAGAAATGGAAGCGGAAGTCGTCCACTAAGCATATCCGCATGAGTTTCGAGTCCAAAAGACTTTCATTATCTGCTAAAAGCAGAAGAACAATTATCAATTTGCTATAATTTTATTTGCTCAATAAAAATATGAATTTAAACATAGCTGGTGATAGAGCTTCTCCGGTGCTGGAATTGTCGACCATTGATCCTTCGCCGATTGATCTGTATCACCCAGGCTATGGTCCTACTGGAGATCTTCCGCCAAACGATATATATGACCCGGGCTGTGAGGAAGGTGACCATTTAGAGCCAATTTTTGTCTGTATAGAACTACAGTACTTTCTTATTGTATGTGTAATGTAACATCTTATTATTACTGTACTTTCTTATTTCGAACGATTCAGAAATGGAAGCGGCAAGTCGTCTATTAGGCATAGCCGCATGAGCTTCAAGGAGAAAGTCCAAAAAACTTTCATTATATGCTATAAGCAGAACAATTATCATTTTGCTATTTTGATTTTATTTGCTCAATAAAAATATGAATTTAAACATAGCTGGTGATAGAGCTTCTCCGGTGTTGGAATTGTCGAACATTGATCCTCCACCGATTGATTTGTATCACCCAGACTATGAAAAAGGTAAATTATTATATAAATGTATAAATATATGAGAATTATAAATATGTATTATATAAAATAATTATATATATGTATATATATCTAAGTAATATTTACAAGGTCATTCTTGTTTCGAACGATACAGAAAAAAGCGAAAGCGTCAAGTCGAACAAAACTCCAACACCAGCTAGGCATAGTCCTATTGGCGTCGATGGGGACAACATAAAGACTTCTTTCACGCCCAGGACGGAATGGTCAGCACCCGAACATCCGTCGAAAGATATACATGACCTAGGGCCTAAGAGAGGTGACCATTTAGAGCCAATACATGTCTATGTATCACTACTTCCATATTTCGAATGATTTAGAAATTGGAGGAAGCGTAAAGTCTAGTCCACCTATCTTCAAAAAGAACGTCCAAAGGACCTCTTCCAAGTCAAGAACGGAGTGGTCAACTACCGATTCTCCGCCGAAAGATATATATGACCTAAGCTATGGGAAAGGTGAGTCTCTAGAACTTGTTCTATGTGTTGATTGTAGGGATATTCTATAAATGACGTCAGAGTGATAACCAATTTTTGTTATGAAGAAATGTAATGATGGTGAGGGTAAAAATAGGTCAAAACCTCGTATAGTCATTTATGGAAAGCTTTCTTATTTCGAACACACAGTCGTTAGGGAAAGCGGCAAGTCTCCAAGTACTACCATCAGCTTCAAGGCTATCAAAAAGGCTTCTGCCAGGTCGAAAGGGGAATGGTCAGCAGCCGATACCCCGCCAATCGATATATATCACACAGGATATTAGATAGGTATTAAATTACATTACAGCCAATGCGCCGATCCTATATGTCCATAGTAATTAATAATTGATTAAATAATTAGGTATAAATTTCTTAAAGGAAGAGAAGTGTCTAGTAGAACAAATACCAGCAACTCGTTATATGTAGCTTCAATGAATACCATCAAGAAGACTTCTTTCAAGTCGAGAAATCAAGTCATTCCGATTTTCATGTATAATTTGACCAAATATGCTTCAACGAATAACATTCTTTATTAGAAAGGGTTACGTCAACGGCCATGTGGACAGACATGTTAAACCATTAAAATCTCCGGGAGATTTTCTAATAGTTTATGTATTATTATTTTTTATATTTTATATAACTGTTAGAGTGAAAAAGAAAGAAAAACAGCATGTTAAAAGTAATTTAAACCCAGCCTGTTCAACTAGCCGCACCTATCAACTAACCGGCAAAAATGCTCTTTTACATATATTTACAATTGCCAATTTATAAATTTTATTTACCTTTACGTTATAATATAACATAATAATGAAAATAATGATAATATAATTCAAACCGGGCAATGCTGGTAATTCCGAAATACTTATACAATAAACAGATAAAGACTAACATTTGAAACTAAATAATAAAAAATCGACTGCAACGAACGTGTTCTTAAAAACGAAAAGTAAAGCAAAACAAGACGAGAATTATTTTCGAGTGGTTCGTTACGTGTCTGAAGATGAAACTTGGATTCAGAAAGCAGAAACATCAAGTATCTTTCTGTTCACCACTCCAATGACGAAATTAGCCGAAACTGTTGCACTTGAAGAGGTCAACCGTGTCGATGCTACTGGTAATTAGGTGGGGTTTTTTTTCCAAATGTTATTTATATTTGTTTTAATATCTAACGGTAGTTTGGAAAAGATGAAAGTCATTTGGATGGATTATAATAATCCTGAAGATTCACAATTAATCCTGATTATTTTATCCGAATTTATTTCATTTCAAAATGGCAAAACAAACTATTTTGTAAATCGTGAATATGGCTTAATATACCTTTTACTCTTGATTGAAAATTGATTGAAGGTGATTGAAGGTGATACGAAATACCAAGTCTCCAAGTCTCTTGAAAAGTCACTCCAGGATTTTTTTTCTTATCTCACTCCACCCATCCGACTAGAAGTTTCATAATCATCTGGAAAGGTTACCACGGCAACAGTGATGGATGCCTCCCGCAGTTTGAATAAATGCCAAATACTCAGACACGTCACATCAAATATTTTTCTCTTCGTCGGATTTAAAACAAATCAGGAATATTCCACGAGTTCGGAAGACTCACCTTCTTGTCTTTATCATTATTTTCTGCATTTGAAGTAATAGCTTGATAGCATTTATTTTGTGAAATTTTAAAAAATCAAAATAAAAAGTGAATGGAGTCAAAATTAAGCCTATTTTTGAGTTCTGGAATAGAAATTTCTCGCAATTTGAACATGCGTTCCACAATCTATTGTTTAACGCTTTAATAAATAGCTTAATTTCTTAACTCCTTGAGAGGCTTTTCCTCAAACTTTGTAATAATATTAATAAACAATTAAATAAATAAGCCTTATAATGTAGTTAATATCTATTTTAAGATCGTGGGCCATATAATTCATTTTTCCTATCGGCACCAACGTTACATCACCATGGTAACCAATTGAGAGACACGTGACAAAAACACAAGACTCCGGTTACAGTAAAGGTAGCGACAGTTTTGACATTTTGAGAACTTTGGAAGGGCCGTAAATCATCCCCTCCCCTGTCAAAGTTATCTCACGCTGATGTTAAGAAGTGTGCCACGATGAAATCCGTACCGTTGGAGGTGAGATGGTGACTTTATGGCGAATGGATGGACGTCACTGGATATTAAGAAGTCGGTCGGGATTTATGCCTTTCCTTCGGTGCTTTTGTCCCGTCCGTCCATCATTTTTATCGTCAGTTCACACCATTAACGACCATCTTAATTGATTCCAATTAGGGTAGTTTTTGATTTATTTCAACCGAGATCAAGTTTAGTTAATCAATTAATTTAATGAAATCTAATTACAAATAATTCAGGTCAAGTAATCTCACAAATGAAGATAGCGAATTCCAGCTACTTAACAACACATATCATTTTACTCATCCATTTTCAATTGTTCCTTCAAACAATTTGCAGTTTATAATGTTTTTTTATAGAAAATTTAAGCAAAGAACAACACTCTGAGAATGAGCGGCCTCCTGTATGGCCACATTATTGAACATATGGAGTCAACTTCACTATGATCCAGGCATAAGGAGGAGTACGAAGGTGTACAGGCACAGATCAGGGCATGAGAACGTAAAGGTAATTTATGACCACGTATTACTCAGCTGCTAACAATCTTAGTTTGATGGATATCGCAGTCTCGACCCAATTCCAATAAAATTAATTTCACTTTTTACTTGGAAATCACTTTCTAAGCGAAAATAATTTTATCAAATCAGTTAATTGATTTAAAATACTTATTTTATTCGTAAAATAATTTAAAAAAAACAAAAGAATTTCCAAAGTTTATCGAATTAAAATTTAATGATCCGCTAAACGGCCATTTTGTAAACAGAAATACGATTCGCCGGCTCACGAGAAAGGTCCGAGAAGTCGAGGACTCCGTTGAGAATTCGACCCTGTTCCGTGCAAATTGTTTTCTCCTCGGTAATTATTGGGTCAAGATGTCTGACATGGACTTGGATGGTTAGGAAAAAGCGAAGGTGTCGTCTTTGTGATGTTTTAGACTGCCGTCCTTATGTCTAACACATTGAATAAATATTTCTCATATTTGTTGTTGTGTTTTTTTTTCAATTTCGTTTGGTGTAATTTTCGAAGAGCTGGCAAACCAGCTTTTGGGTAAAGAACCGTCATTTATGAAAACTCATTTTGATTGAGAACATATTTTAGAGTAACAAATTTTAAAATTCTTATTACTCAACAAATTACTCCGAATAAGGTAAAAAAATTAAACAATGCCTGGCAATTTGTTCCGATCAAGGTGTCCAGTTTTTCGTCGTCGTCATCACCACCACAGTTGTCACCGTCGTCGGTAAAATCAAGATAATCTATCTAACATTGGGCATACAATAACACATCGACAGAAGTAGCGGGATTGTAAGCTGAACAGTGTTGTACTATGTACAGATAGCACTATCTGAATTAACTCATTCTTCCAGCGATATTTCTTTCAGCCATTCCTCTCTCGTGATCGCTAGGAATTGAAGCGCTCTAGGTACACGAGTTCGGTGCAAAACAGGGCCTACTTTGGTCTTAAATTACGAGAAACTTAAAGATATTGCCAGAGGAACATGTCTTAACCTGCAATAAACTGCCCCTTGCATCATCTTCGTCATCGTCATCATTATCATCATCCCGAGACCGCTATCATCATCGTCGTCGTCATCACAATCGTTATCCCGCGTAATTGATGTGATTCGAACTGTCGGTTATGATGGACATTATGGTCTCGTTCATCTCGGCCATCTTGACCCCGTTCAGGGTGAGCGTTGCGTTGTTGCCGAGGACCGTTCCGATGTTAACCCTATTGTGGGGGTGCTTGCCCCTCCTTCTTCCTCCGAGGCAAGACCAGGCCCTCTGCTTGAAATCCTCGACCAATCCGCAGTAGACGAAGGCGGTACTACAAGTGGCCAGTATGGTCATGCAGACGCCAAACAGTTCGGCCCTTCTGAGACTTGAGCCCTCTTGACAGGTGCCGACGTGGTTCGTCTTTTGCGGATTGAAGGATATGACCATGGCTATGCAGAGGACCGGCAGCCAGCAGAGGAATCTGATGAGGGCGGTCGTGACGACAACCATAGTCAGTTCTTTCTTTCGTTTGGCATCGTTTTCAAGGTTCTGAATGGTTTCGTAGTGGTGGGCTTGACTCTGCGAGCGAGTCATGCCACCCCTGTGATTGGTCACCGTGACGGACGACGTAAGATCCGACTGACCGCTCCTCCAGACGATAACGGCGAAGAACAGTATGACGACCGTCGGTACGACGAAGGCACACGTCAGGAATATGATCTTAAATGAGAAGATTAAAAAATTATTTTATGTTCGCTCTGAGTTATTATGTCTTATTTACGTTCACAATTTTTATGCTTTAATTACCCGAGAATGTTATGCACGTAATAAATTGTAATTGCAGATCGCGAAAGTGTGAAGACGATGCGAGAAAATCATTCGATGTTGGCACCGGCATTTCGAGATTATTTGGAAAAGAGAAAATGAAACATCTCAAAATATCTCGAGATTAAGAGGCCACTGTCGAGGCAGCCGCTACGCAGTGAGGTGTCCGATTACTTCGACGCTCGGTGGAAATTTAAAATGAAGGAAAAAAAAATCCAGATTTCTGAAGACGTTCAAGCCGACGATGAAAAATTAGATTCGGAATTAAACAGGACAAGGCGAATGCTCTCCCACGTGCTTCCTGCTAAACCTCTTTTAGTCTTATTTCACCCCGGGCTTATTTTACAAGTGTTCCAGTCTGCGTGTGTTCCTATATTCGAGATCCTGGAGCCTCCGTATAGATTAGATTAGATTAGATTGGATAAATTCTGATAAGTTGCCAAGGTCATGCCTTTCCACTTGTTGCACTAGAGGGCAATGCTCCTTGGGGGGATTTTCCACATCCCCTCCTTGAATAGCAGCCTTTGCAGGGTTTATAAATGTTGTTACTAGAAAGTTTCATTCGTTACTCAAAAATATATAACTAGCATTATAGAGATTCTCTGCGTAAGCTCTTAACATTTTCGTTAATAAAGTTTGGACGCTACCTTTACTAACTATTCTTTTCTAGGTTCATTGTTGATCGTCATCATCACCGACATCATCATCATCATCAACAATACCGTGGCATCGAATGTCAGAGAAGGTATCGCATCACAATAATCCGAGCCGCGTCTCCTATTGGTGCTCCTTCGAAATCTTCCATTCTCTCTCCCGGTAACACTACCCAGATTCCCGTAGACCTTTTCATAGATAAATTCACAAACAAGAAAGCGCCACCGGAGACTCCATGCAAGTCGGCGTTCGACTAATCTGAGACTCCGATCTCCTCGGAGTTTTTCCCACGTGGCCCGTGCCGCGATGTTGATCCGTGAAAACTTGTTCGCAGATCGGTTCCGTTTGTTTGTATTAGATGTCCGAGATACGTGAGAGTATTCCGATGAATACATCCAGCCGGTATTGCTGATGATCGTTCTGCTTCTTGATTGAATCGACATCGTCATCGTCGTCATCATCGACCTCAACAGATCCCAGGTTACTTTTCATTGATCCCACCTGCAGCTGTTAATGTTGGTAAGACTCCATAAAACGGGGTACCTACCTCGCCTGCCCTTTTGAAACCCGATACAAGTTGAGACGAGCGTAGGATTCAGGCCGCGACTTTCTTAATCATAACGGTCCCATAATTCACGCCGAGAGTCCAAATCGAGCTTCTTATTTATTAGATAACACGGCGATGATAAGGAAGGAGCATTATCATCGCCATACACGGAGTTGAAGCCACGCTTTCATTTGAAGTTTTTCGAGTTTTTAATTGGCTGTGATTAAAAGTGACCCTTTCATTTAAATACTTAAATAGATAAGAATGGACGCGTTTGATACTGAAGCCTATTTTTAAACAGCTTTTTAGGGCAGACTTAAGTGAACAGACGGTGTTCTTTGCTTTGGAGCGAATTCGATTTACATCTTGTTGATTGCATAATTACAATGAGTCATCGTTGGTCATTAATACCCACGATAACTGACCACGCCCTTTAAATAACTATGCAAATCGAGCCATAAAAATTTACCCAAAGGGTTTTCATCTCTTCAGTCGAGGGTGCCTGTTTTCCATCTCCTCCTCCCCAAGTAACATCATCCATGTGGCAGAGGAAGTACTTCCACTGAGTATAGGTCGGGTTTCCGTCATGGTTCGATGACTGGATGAGGAGTCTGACGTGTGACAGGATGAATGCAATCCACACCACCAGGCAGAGAATGCCGGCGTTGCATAGGGTCAGTGACCTTAGCAGTGAATAATTAATTAGGGAGTTAATTTGAATATTTAAGCATGTTTACGATCAAGATAATAATTAAAGTATAAGCATGAAATCAAACAATTAAATCAAATATGTTTTCGATCGTTTTTAGCTTTAAATAACCGAAACTGTAAAAGTGAAACCTTGAATTTCCCTTCCTCGAGTCCCTACTCTTGCACCAAAGACATGAAAATCTGAAGAAGCAGGCCACCACCAGAGTGTACATGGTGACGTAGACAGTGACGAAGATGACGTAATAGGTGCTACGACACGTGGTTGGCTGGATTTGAAATGCGGAAGAACCGCCATCCACGGCGTAGCTCAGCAGAGTGACAGGTACCAAGGAAAATACGTAGATGACATCAGCGAACGATATATTTAGCAGCATGAGGTTTTGCCCTGGATGAAAAAGGCAGATGTGTATTTTTAAAAAAAAAAATAATTTTTTTTTTAAAGTCGGCTAATTTATCGTCGTAAAAAGTAAACAAATCAGAGCGCATGCGTGCGTGTGGTTCTGTTTTGATAAAATAAAAATTCAATTTGTTCGCCTTGAAACTTGATATCTTTCTACAAGGTCTGCAGTTTTTTTTTCTTATAAGCGGGCGCAAAATGTGTAAATGTTTTGTTTTAAGGTAATTTATTAGAAGTTTAAAATTGTTATAAGTTAAAAAAAAAACTAAATTCTAACAAAAACAGTTGCAAAACGCACCCGTTCTGAGTCTCCTTGACGACACGAACGAGACAAAAACAAAAGCGTTCCCGATGAGCGAGATGAGTCCGAAAATGATGAGCAGTGCCGGCACCAGATATTGGTCGCTCTCAGAGTCGAATATGTACCAGCACTTCTCTTTGGGGAAGAAGAAATCCGACGAATTCCTGTCCATCTGGAAGATTTTCGCCGGATTGAAGTCGCGATGATGAAAACGATGGAGGAAGGAGTTGTCGCTGGCAACGGGTATATCCTCGGGATCCGGGACTGGGGGAAGCTTTGACTGATCGAGGTTCATGATGGCATAGACGCGATCGGGGTCTAACTTCAGCGAAGGGACGGTCTTAAAAGCCGTGGATTTAAGAGGAGATTCGGTCTTGAAGCGGTTGGATGGAAACATGCGGACGGCATCTTCCGGGGAGTAATCGTCATCCGCCATCCTCAATGTGTATGTAGTTCCTCAAAATGTCTTATGATGTCCAAAGTGCTAAGTCGCTTCGATGGATTTAGTGGATGAAGGTGATTGTTGTGGAACTGATAGTGATGTCGATGGTTAGTTAGTGCCAAGATCTTTGTCCGATAAGGATTACGCTCCTTTTGTTGCCGATGCTAACCAGACTCATTATCGGAGCATAAAGATATCTGTGCAAGATGTCAAGAATGAAATGTTACTTTTCTTGGAATAAAAGTCCAAGCTATTCTGTCACAGCGGGGTTTAGGGTTATTGCAAATCTTACCGTTATAGATTACCTCTGCTAACCGTTCTCACGACCGCAATCATCATCAATAACATCGTCGTCGTCGTCGTCGTTATTACTCATCAACAACAACAACAAAAGAAGTACAGTCGATAAAACGATTGACGACAATAACAACAAATTCCGGCCGACAATTCGTGTCATTAATGACGACCAATAAACGCCTCGTAAAACTAAATCCACGCCAGTCATTGGTTCAGTGCACCTTGGAAGAAGCTCATCAAAATGGCCATCAAAGACATCAACGCAGAAGAACATAAAAGGCTTCAATCCTATGATCCTCTGGTCTTGTTTATCGCTATCCACCACGTCCCATCTCATCACTATCGTCGTCATCGTCGTCACCATCATCATTACCATCATCATCGTCGTCATCATCATCATTACCATCATCGTCGTCATCGTCAGGGGTCAAACTAGGAAAAGCCATAACGGAGAGCAAAAAAGATATTATCGGTAACGCAGCAAAAAAAAAGATATACTCATTTTTCATTTTTAAACAAAAATCTTTATGTAGACATCGAGTCAAGTTAAGCATTAGTTAGGATTACAGTCGTCATTTTTTTCTCTCTGAGTGTTCTGATTTTTTTAAATTCTTCTGGATAAATAGCTTCGTCGACATAAAAAAAAGTGACGCCGCCATTTTTGGCAAGTACTGGTTACGCATAGATACTATGTACCACAGGTGATGATGATGACGATGACTATGACGATGATGATGACGGTGGTGGTGGTGATGAAAATAATGATGAGGGTCAATATCACCATCATCATTCATCATTATCACGATGACCATTGTTCTTATAAAGAAAATCTCGCTCCAAATAATCATCCTTGCTTCCCGCTCGATGTGAACGTCGAATCAAAATCGTCTGCTCGTTTCCAGGTTCAATCGTTTGACCTCAACCTTGCATCCTGCCCATCTGCCCCGCTAACTTGATGCAGGTGCGCTCGTCACGAACTCTATTTCCTATCACGACGACGACGACGACGACGATGATGATGACGATGACGAGGCTCATGTCGACGACGAGAACGATGATGATTAAAGAGGCTTTTGTTAAATTCCTCCTTTAAAAAAAGTCGTCAGAAAATTAGGATGTCCCCACATTGCGACATTCGTCCCTCGTTCATCATATCCATCGCGGCATCATCTTTGTCATCAGCGTTAGTGCCGTTTTCCTCCTCCGTCGTCGCCATCGTCATCATCACCGCGACCACCACCGTCATCATCATCATCATCATCATCATCATCATCAGCATCATCAGCATCATCATCATCATCAAGATTACCATCATCATCAACGCCGTCGCATTGTTAGACGGTTAGCATCCGAGAGACGCCACATCAGATCGGGATGATATTTCTTGGAAGGAGAAATAGTAAAATGATTATTTTTTCTTTCACTTATTATTCCTTCTTTCCTTCTTTCTTTTCATTCTATTCTTTTTGCACCTTTCATCCATCCATCCGTCCCTGAATCGCCATAAATGCCATCAATGATGGCAATAACAACAACTCGAATATAGATATTTATTAAGGCCTTCTGGCGACGACGACGACGATGATGATGATTATGATGATTACGATGATGACGATGATGATGATGATGGCGATTGTGGTGATGATACGGTGATGTTGATGAAGCGGCAGAAATGATTGTAAGAGTCAGTTTTAATTAACTTTCTCGCTTAAATAACAAATCGCATTAATAAAGGACCCTGGCTTATTAAAAATTATTAGTTCACCCACGAAAGATGACTTATGTTGCAACCGAAGACGACGACGACGACGACGACGATGATGACGTCTTTGTTGATGATACTGGTGATGACGATGATAGAGATGATGGCGGTGATAGTGATGATACGATAACAATGAGATTATCATTACAAGCTCCAGACTTTCGGGCCTTACGAAAGAGCACTGATTCAACATCAGATAACGAGGACGCCATTTTAAAATAAAAAAATGGCGATCCAAAGACGTTTCTGTTTTTAAAATTATTTATTATTATAAGAATTTATTTTTATTATTATTATTGTTGTTATTATTATTGTTATTATTATTATTATTATTATTACTATTATTATTATTGTTATTATATGATTTAAATAATATCTCTTTGTTATCAATTGAATCAATGCCGTTATTAACTTGTACTGTAATATAATAATATTGGTAATGGTAATAATTATTGGATTAATTAAATAGAAACTAATGTTTTTATGACTTATATATTTTCTCATTTACTTTTATCCTACAATTGCATATCAATTCGACCAATTCGTTATATCAACGAACAGTCAATACTGCTTGATAATATGAGTAACATTACATTTATTAATCAATACTCATATTATTTACTCACATTATCATTTAATTATTGTCAATAATGTTTAAATTGATCCTTCTCACCTTTTGATTTGTGATGTTGTCTGACTTTTTAAAGCTCCTATTTCAATCGGTAGAGGACAGCTTTGCATAAACCTAGAAAGTCAAAAAAAAGTCCAAACCTGACACAAACTTCCACTTTTATAAATGGAGTTGTGGATGCCATTCCTCCACCCTTCTGCTCTCTCTATCCCTCTCCCTCTCTCTTTCCAGCGTCATCTCACTTTTGTGATTTCAGGCGATTCAACCGTTGAGGTGATTCTCCTCTCCATCTGGGTATATTAACGACTGAACTTGATTCGGAGGATTTTGTCAAAAATATGTTGAATAAATTTAAAATGACTGTTTTTAATGGATGCGAATTGATTTAGTTATGTACTGAATGATTGTAATTGTAATATCGATTTTATTTAAAAATTAATTCGCTTTTTCTTTAAACATTGAACAGAAATATTCTTTGACTGTTTGATTAAAATGGTATTCTCTCGATAAATGCACGTTAAACTTAAACAAATTTATCAATTATTTATACAAAAAATAGCTACTTAATATAGAATAAAAAACATCGCGCATCATAAATTAAGCAGCCATTCGAGTAGTCCGAAGAGTAGCAGACGTCAAAACAAAATCGCCTCGGATCTTCGCGAGAATTCGATGGAAAAAAATTGTAACGGGAAATGATTTTTGTATAACTCTATATTAACATATTGTTTATGAAGGTTGATTTAGAAACATAATATAGTTGGGATCGCATTTTGTCGGTAAGTAAATATAAGACATGACGGCATTATTGACCCAAAAAATGGAGCGAGCGATTTTTAATGCAAAAAAAAATTATTACATCTCGTCAGATGTCTTAGGTACGAATGAATATCCTTTGAAGAACTTTCTTTTTTTTTTTATAGATTTTATTTATTGGTTGCCTTCAATTTCTGAGCAGGTGCTGAAGATGATGGAACAGAGGAAGATGATGATGGGATGACGATGCTGATGAGGAGGACGATGGCTGCGACGTAGATGAACTTTGCGGGTCAACGTTGAGGTTGATGGTAACTGAAAAGCTGTCAGGAGGACGTGTGCCAGACTGTCCTGATGAGTGAAACCACTCGTTCAACAGTGCTCATTCATCATTTTTCACTCCATTCATCCACAGATAAATGACGATGACAACGATGACGATGGTGTCCATAACAACAATGGCATTGATGTAATGATGCTGATAATGATGACGATGAAGATGACTGAAGTGGTGCTAGCGATTAAGGTGATTAAAATCGGTGACGGTGATGATAATGAATCGTCATTCCCATCGATGAGGCACACGTGGAAAACTTATGCCCGATTGATTTAGGAATGAAAGTGATAGAGGCCATCTACTCACGACATTAATAATAAGAATCGCGACATTATCAACAATATCACAATCGTCATCACCATCATCATCAACCCTCACCTACAGATCATCTCCACCATGCACCGAATAAACCCGGAACTCTGATTTCTGTGGATTGTTTATACTTGGGGCTTCATCTGATGCCGAGAAGATATATCTCTTGATGTAATAAGAAATGCCACGATTTTCCTCCTCTCCTACTTGTTTGAAGAAACAGAAAATCTTGACTGAGTTTCTTGTCGGAATAAATTATGTCTATTTTGAGTTATTAATAGTTTATTAATAAATAGTAATTGAATTAAAACGGGAATGGAAAGTCAAAACTGTTTGGTATGTGGTAACGTGTCGCAGAGGTAATTGTGGACTTTCTGCAAGGATATATCAAGACCATTTCGAACAAAGCCAGCTTTAATCTTTCAGCGAATAATTCTTTTGATCTGTCGAAACTGAGTTTAATCATTCGCCTTGAAGTGTTATGTTATTAGATACAGTATCTGTGCCAAGTATATGAATCTCCGCGAGGATAGTGTCATGTTCATCAAGGAAAAATAAAACGAATGATTAAAAAAAATGTAGAAACTACATTGGAGAATGCTTAGCGATTGATTTTGTTCATTTCTCAGGTCTGTTTTCAGATTTGTTTGAACTTGACGTGTGTCATATGCCAGGGACATAATCACTCGGGAGATTTAATTTTAGTTTAATTTAAATATGCAAATCTTCACTACTAAATAACATAAAAGTTACTTGATCGAATGTCGAAGCAAAAGTTAGTTAAAACAAATTCATAGATCGAGGTTGTGACATTTACTTCATGTGTTTGTGCGAGATTTGAGTTCGCGGTGAAAACTCTAGATCTCAAGACATGATTAACTAATAGAAATAGTCAATTTTAGAATTAGGGAGAAGTGAGATAGAGCTAAAATTAACAAATGACATAAAAATTACTTGATCGACTGCCGAAGCAAAAGCTAGTTAAAACAAATTCACAACTCGAGGTTCTGACATACACTTCAATTGAACTCTAATTCAATGTTGTTTTAAAATCAAACAATAATAATAATAATCGAGTGGAGATTTTGTCAAAGAAGAAAAAGTTTTTTTCTTCGAATAGTGACAATGCCAAATGGGAGGAGTTAAACATCTGACGCCATTGTAAACATACAGTCTGGTATTCCGTATTATTATTATGCTTTCACAATTTGAGCTAAAAGATGACCATGGAGGTTATTGGAAATTACGAATATAATCCAAAAGACTTAATTGGGCATGGTGCTTTTGCTATGGTCTATAAGGGATTCCACAAAAAGGTATGAATCATAGTTGCTTTATTCATAACAGAAAGCAGGTTAATACGTTATTTTAATGACACACCTTCACAGAATCTGCACATTATTGGTTTTTAGGATAACTTGTTTCAATTAGAGAAAGTCAGATAGTATACGTTTTCTTTTCAGAATAAGAGTCAGACAGTGGCTATAAAATGCATAACAAAGAAAAATCTCAATAAAACTCAGAGTGTTCTTAGCAAAGAGATCAAAATATTAGAGGTTGTTACAGATGATTTTGTCAAAACCATTACATCTCATTTCACTAATGTTTCATAAAAAATAAAAACAATGAATCAATCTTCAGTTAAGTCAGATTACATTCAATAATAATTACTACTTGGTTTATTTTTTGCACAGCAATATTGCAAAAATATTTTAAAATAAGACTTTTTATCAATTAATATTTAATTTACAAATTCATCTAGATAGAGACCAATGGATTTTAGCCATAGAAACTGTCAACAGCCACATTTAAGCTTGCCTTTTTTAATTTCAACAACACACAGGAACTTTCGAAATCCGGTGAGTGCCATCCGAACGTCGTGTCTCTGCTGGAATGTCACGACACCCCGACTCACGTCCACCTCGTCATGGAGGTGATGTTTTTAAAACATTAGTTTCAGAATGTCTTAGAATTGTCAATGCCATCCATTTGCACTCTGCGTGAAAATAATAAGTAAATGATAATAAGGTGATAAACATATGGTAATGATAAGATGATCGGCCGTTACGATTGGTCACTAGTTGCGATAGGGTCGTTGTATCATTATTGTCAGAGATAAATTGACGCTTGTAAACAATCGCCCAGGCTGAATTGTTTGAGCTGTCATTTTTTTTGCTTTAAAGAATGTATTTATTGATTAATAAATTAATGTATATTATTCATCTTTGACCCGCTTACCTCATAAAGTATTGCAACGGTGGAGATCTAGCAGACTACTTACAAAGTGAGCTTTGAAATTATGATACTAATGTTGCCCATGATCATCAATGACTTGATATGTTTATTAGGATTTCATCTTCATCATCACCATCATCATCATCATCATGACCTTAGTCTTAAGACTTCCCCATCATTATCAGCATCAAAATCTTAAAAGGTTGTGTTTGATTGAATGTTTACTCAATCATCATCAGGCAGGGGGACTTTGAGTGAAGACACCATCAAGATGTTTCTTAGACAGACAGGTCAGAGATCATCACCATCACCATCATCCTCATCATTGTCATCGTCATTCTTGCTTCCACCATCCATTCCATGTGCTTCCATCCATCGCCATAGTCACCATAGTCATCAATGAAATCACATATGAATGTACATCATTGTTCTAGAATTTATTCATTCTTTTTATTAATAATTATCATTTCATTCACACTTGCAATATTATGTTATTACTGAATCGATTGAACGTTTTAAAATTGTTTCGGTAATTAATAATTTGTTTAATTTATTCAAACGATTGCCAGCTTCTGCCCTGAAGGCTTTGCACAGCAAGGGGATCGTCCACAGGGACCTGAAGCCACAGAACATCCTGCTCTGCTATCCGTCCAATGAGGACTCGAGTAGCATCAAAGCCTCTTCCATCACTCTCAAGATTGGTCGATTCGAATTCAAATCTTTTCAGCAAAACTCGTCTGCTTACGTTTACGTCGAAACACTGAACTTAAATATTTATTTTAAATATTTTTATTTTGACAAAATAAATTGCATGGTCAACTCATATGACACTTGCACAAATCTATGTAATGATTATAGGTGCTTGCAAAAATATGTGTAGAAGATTGAAAGTTTGAGAGATTTTTAATGTTTATGTTTGACATGGTAACATTATAAGTATGTTAATGCTTGAAGCATTGGATCTAAGAATTTAATGAGGAGGCTGATTAAGATGGCGGATAACACTAAATCGTTAATCGATTTTTATTTTCAATTGCTTTTAGCCGACTTTGGATTTGCCAGGTTCTTGCATGATGGAGTGATGGCTGCGACCTTGTGTGGCTCACCTATGTACATGGTGAGGTCGTTCGCCCTCTCAATGTTTTAGCTGACTTAGCCGTGTCTATGGCATCATGCACATTTTCTCAACTCAAATTTGATGAATTTGTCTCATTTCTTTCTTCGATTATTGAGTTTAAATTAATTTAAAATTTAAGTACTAGATTTAAATTTAGCAAATCATAATTAATCGGACTTAACTATCATCTTTTATTTGTCTTTTCATTCTCCCACCGTCCGTTTTTATCACTCCAATCGCTTTAGACGATTTAACAACAGCTCATCATCACCACAATCATCATCATCATCATTGTCGCCATTCAAGTCATAATCAGAACATTCAGAAAACGTTCCTATGTTTGTCCAACACCTGTTGTCACTCTTCAGGCCCCAGAGGTCATAATGTCCCTGAAGTACGACGCCAGAGCGGACCTGTGGAGTCTGGGCACCATAGTCTACCAGTGCCTCACGGGGAGGGCCCCCTTCCTGGCCCAGAGTCCCTCTCAGTTGAAGCAGTTGTATGAGAGGCACACCAACATTCAGCCAAAGTCAGTCAGTTGGTCTTCTCCAATCGACTGCTTGCAAAAAAAATTCATTTCGCTTTTCTGTTAAAACTGTTTTAATCTCGTAATTATTAGATGATTTGGCTCGTTGGCCGATTATTTTTGTCACCAGATGGACAATCGCATGGTCGATTAACATAATTTATCCGTGACAACTGTATTTATCACGTCGAACTCTTTTCGATTCGTTCCAGCATTCCGCCAGAGACGAGTCCGGAGCTGAGGAGTCTCCTGGCAGGTCTGCTGAAGAGGAATCCGAAAGATAGGATGAAATTTGGTGAGTTGCAATTTTTTTATTTTCACCGCCTCGACTGCATAAATGAATATATTAATAATTAATTAGCTAAATAAATAAATAAATACACGCAATGGTGATTTCATCTAGTATTCTGTCAGTGATGTGAAAGTTGGGCTTCAAAAGAATATCACAACCATTGCAATTATCACCATGTTTGCAAGGATGTTGCCCTTTTGGCTGACCAGAGCTTATCAATGTGTGATTGATCAGCAGAATCATTGAAAGAAGTCTTGTTATTTTAATTAATTTTAAATTGTTTTTTTATTTTAAATATTTATTTTTTTTAATAACGTCTGTCGTGATTTGCATTTGACGGCCGATTTGTTTGCAGACGACTTTTTCAACCATTCATTCCTCTGTGAGTCTCTGAGTCATAATTTGTAGAATTCGTGAATTGATTTATTTATTTATTAATTTGTTAATTAATTGTTGCAATTAACGTCGACATCGAACGTTGCAATCGAAATTCGTTTCAGCGACCCCGCCCATTCGAGTTCCTCGCAACCAATCCGTGGGCTCGTTCGCCGACTCTCCTCCCGCCCGGGCGATCGCTGAGTCCCCGTCGTCCAACGATCGCAAAGTAGGGTCGGAGTCGATCCTCGATCGGAATTTTAACGAGGCCGATAACGAATTCTTTTTCTTTTGTGCCTGGTTGTCATTGTTGACGTGCAGTGCAACAACAACAACATGAATGTCACGTTGACGAACTTCGACGAATCCTTCTTGAGGAGCGACTCGCTGACTCTGGATGACTTTGTCATTGTTGGCGAAATAAGTGAGTCGGTTGTGATGATGATGATGGTGGTGATGATGGTGATGGTAATGATGATGATGATGATGATGATGTTGTAAAGTCTACAGTGAGTGCTTAAAGGTTGATGATGACAATGATAAATATATATTTGAAAGTGGTTTTTATATTTTTCTGCACTAAACAACTGGTGTTGAATGACGTTAATTAATTTTATTTTCAAATAAAACACGAACTTTGAACATCTGCTCCGTCTTCAGATCCCATCACGAAGCACAGGTGAGTTTCGATGCTTTTTTTTTGCATGTTTTGAGTATCGTCTGCTTTTTTAAAAACATTATTACGCCAATATCAAACAATTTTCTTTTTGTCTTCGAAATTAGCATCAATCGAAAGCTTTGTTGAACATCTTTTTTGTATTTTATATTAAACATCTTAATACATTAAACCCTTCTCCACGACTGTAGCAACGTTAGCAGCTGTCGGAAAAAGAAGTCGCAATCGTCGTCTTCGTCCTCCTCCTCGTTCAAGTCGAGTAGAGATTCTAACGTCCTTCCTGTCAGCGGCCGCAGTCGGGTTCGTGACTCGCGATGATGATGATGAAGAAGATGATGATGACGACGATGATTGCAGTTATGGTGTGGGTAATGATGTTATTATAATTGATCATTTTAATAACATCTCAACAACAACAGGCAAGTCTGAAGGGTCTGACAATCATGGAGGACCATCCCATCGTCACTTCTCCCAGTTGTAAGTTTGCAGTTACTGAAACAACAAAGATTCAAAACCTTAAAAAGCCACTGATTTTTAAAAGAAATCAGACAATTGCAAATTCTTCTGCTAAAGGGTCTTCCCAAATTTCCAATGAATCCAATTATGGATTCCACTGACTTTTCATTTTTGATCTTTGAAACATGTTAACCTTAAAGAAATACGTTACGTCTTATTTTTGGTAACACAACAGTTCTAACCGGAAACTCCCCGCTTTTAAATGCAGCGCAAACCAGCATAGGAACTCCACCGGTCGGAAATTCCTGGCGACGGAAAAGCCTGACAGGAAGTCCACCTGTGCTGCCTCATGCCAGGTGGGCCAGAGGTAAGGGATGTCTTTGGATGGCAGACGTCCAGACGAGCGATCCTCAAAGGTTTTCATTTTCGAAACCCTGGTCAGGTCACGTGGTCCAGGCCCCGAGCGAAATGATGAGGGCAGAACACGCCCTCATTCGGAGGGCTGCCTGCTCCAAGACTTGTCCTAACATGGCCATCATTGCTACCACTATCTGTGAAGATAACTACAATGCATGTGAGATTTAAGAGCTGATTTGACTTTGAAAAAAATCTATGTTTACTTTAATTTAAGATAATAATAATAATAATAATAATAATAATAATCCTGAGGTCTCTGGATGAGACTTGGCTTGCTGACTGGTCGTGTACGACTGAGATTTAGTTTGAATATAATAATAATATATAATAATAATAATAATAATAAGATAATCCAAAGGTGACAGGGATGAGAGAAATAAATTACTGGAAGAAAAGAAAAAAGAAATCACAGCTAGAGATGATGTTTCCAAATGGAATTTTGTTGTTAGAGGTCAGCCTGGAGAATTTCATGTGGTTGCATATAGGAAGCAAAATTTTTAGATGTGAAAGGTTCAAAAAGAAACAAAACAGTCAAGGATATCTCAGTATTTTATAGCAATGTTGACTCCCTGCCCAATAAATTTTCTGAACTCAAGGTTTATGTAAATACGTTGGAAGTGGTTCCAGAATTGATAATCTTGACCGAGATCAATCCAAAAAATTTCAAGTATTCTTGTCAATTGTCAGAGTTCCAGTTGACGGGTTATCAAATGGCTTCGTCGGGTTTTGCAGCAAAGGGTAAAAGAGGTATACTGCTTTATTATAAAGAAAGTTTGACTATGTCTGAAGTTAGTTTTGACTCTGCATTTGAGGAATTTTTGTGCTTGAAGTTGTTTATCTCCGGTTCCATTGTAAATATCCTGGTTGTGTACAGAAGTCCTAACTGTGCATTGAAAAATAATGACAATTTTATTTTGCTGATTAAGGATTTCTTTCTGCAAAAGGGAGATCATCTGTTGATGGGTGATTTCAATTTGCCGCAAATCAACTGGATTAATTACTCATGCGCTGGGAGTGAAGATAGCATCGAGAGCATATTTTTGGAATTCATTAGGGACAAACATTTGATACAACACGTGATTGAACCTACAAGAAGAAGAATAAAAGAGACTCCTCATATCTTAGATTTAGTTATAACAGATAAAGAACTGATATATGACGTAAGACACAGACCTCCCCTAGGAAACAGTGATCATGATGTCATAACATTCGGGACTTTTATCAAGCATGCAACCGCAGAAGATGTCCGAAAAAAATTTTGTTTTGAACTAGGCAATTACGAAGAAATGAAATCATCTTTGAGGGAGATTTTCGAGAGGCTGCCGACGTCGGAGGATTCATTGGTCACAGATTGGTGTTTCTTTCGAGATTCATTGGTGTCGTCAGCTCAGCAATATGTGCCCTTGAAAACAGAAAGGAAAAAGTTCAGATTTAAAATGACAGAGGAGCTGAAAAACTTGATCAAGAAGAAACATCAGCTATGGAGAAAGTTATACAGACATGGAGAAGATGTTAAAACTGATTTTAACCAGGTGAGAGAAAAGGTGAGGGTACTCTCTAGGAACTTGATTGTTGAAAGTCAGAATCGCATCGCAATGGAGTGCAGAAAAAATCCCAAATTATTCTGGAGTTATGTTAATAAGAGAACATCAAGTAGAAGCAAAATTGCCACTCTGGTTGAAGATGGTAGAGAGATCACTGGAGACAAGGAAAAAGCAGATTTATTTGCAAAGTTTTTTTCTTCGGTGTACGAGTCTGAGGAACAGCATCAAATAAATGAAGTTTTCCAACCAAAAGTTCCAGCAGAGGGAATGGCCAAGCTTAAAGTTGATACTTTTATGGTAGCAAAAAAGTTAAGCCACTTGAACATATACAAATCAGCAGGCCCTGACGGTGTTCATACCAGAATTTTGAGGGAAACTAGATATGAGATTGCAGAATATTTGTGTAAAATCTTTGGGGGGTCTCTGGATACTGCCACAGTTTTTGAAGACTGGAAGATCAGTAACATAGTCCCCCTACACAAGAAGGGGTACAAAAATGATGTAAGAAATTACAGACCAATCGCCTTGACCTCAATTTGTTGTAAAATTCTAGAGTCCCTCATCAAGGATCACTTAATGGATTACTTTCTGAGTAATGGGTTGTTCTGTCCGGGCCAGTTTGGTTTCATTCCGGGCCGATCAACTACATTGCAGTTACTAAGATTTTTGGATGTTGTTACTGAAGCTGTTGATAAGGGCACTGAAATAGATGTAGTGTACACTGATTTGGAGAAGGCCTTTGACAAAATATCACATTGCAAGTTGTTGTTCAAATTGGAAAGATATGGAGTTCACCCGGCTTTGATTCAGTGGATTAAAAATTATTTAACACAGAGATCATTTAGGGTTGTGGTGAATGGAGCTTCCTCTGAACTATACCCAGTTACCAGTGGTGTGCCGCAGGGCAGTGTCCTGGGGCCAGTTCTCTTTATCATTTACATTAATGACATATACAATGTCTGTAGCAACATCTTTTTGTTTGCAGACGATGCTAAAATTTATAAAATGCTGGGACCAGGAGACAGTTATCTATTGCAAAATGATATAAGCAGGGTCATCAATTGGTATAATGTGTGGGGCATGAAAGTCAACTGGGATAAATGCTGCTGTATGAAATTTGGAACTCACCAGGCAGATTACGAGTACACAGTAACAGACACAGAGGGAACTCTTCACTTGATACCCAAGGTAGACAAAATATCAGATCTTGGAATCATCTTGGACTCGAAACTGGGATTTAAGGAGCATATTTTGCAGAGAGTCAGTAGGGCTAACCAGATGTTGGGAGTCATTTATAGAAACTTCAAGCATCTGTCAGAAGATGCTTTGGTTTCAGTATACAAGGCCCTAGTGAGATCACATCTGGAATATGCTGTGCAGGTATGGAATCCATACAGAAAGGGCCTGGTGGATACTTTAGAAAGTGTGCAGCATAGATTCACCCATATGTGCAAATCATGCAAAGACTTAGAATATACTGATAGATTAAAAATTTTGAAACTGCCCTCCCTGGTGTACAGACGAAAGGGCTGATTTGATATTGATGTTCAATATCATCAGAGGAACTGCACCAGAATTCCTATGCCCTAGGCTTATGTTTTGCCCAGAGGAGAGAACGAGGGGCCATGATTGGAAACTATCAACAAACATTGCTCACAGGGATTTGAGGAAGTTTTTTTTCAGCAATAGAGTTGTCCAAGAGTGGAATGATCTTCCTCGGTCGGTTGTCGGTGCTGCAAACCTGGACATCTTCAAAATGTTATTGGATGATTTTTTTGGGGATTGTAAATATTTGATGTGACTGGTTGTTTTATTGTTTGTTTGATATGTAGAGGGTTTTGCTTTTTGTTTACTTAAGCAATTTGTGTTAGGCGAGGGGTTCGCCCGTGCCTTTATGTGATAATAATAATAATAATAATAATAATAATTTGGCTTTTCCTGATCAAATTGAAGATGAATAATAGTTAAATGAGGGTTTCAGAGGTGATTAGCAACTGTTGTTAAGCATTTGTTTTCATCAACATTAGACTAATTCATTGGATACAATTTACGATTGGCTGCTATATTTAACCAAAAGCAGCAGCAACAAGCAGACATCTGGATTCGGAAAGCACCACGACTGGTCTTGATGAAATCATTGATTTCGTTCCCCCCGAACTCACCGAGGAAGTTTTGCTCGACGTTTGTGACTTTTCCCTTGTTTCATAGAACATTTTAAACAATACGACATGGTATTGTGTAATATGTGCAAGTTTAAAATATAATAATAATAATTATTATTATAAAATTAAGAATTCATGGCTTTCTTTAAACTTCTAAGATAAGACCTTCGGCACGTGGTTTACGTTTGAACCGACCAATCACACTTTTGGAAATCGAGGGTTTCCTTAAAGATAAAAACAGGATAATGATCAAAAACAAATAAAAATATTTAACAAATTTAAAAAAAAAAAATAATAATCCCGAAGAGGGAGCACAACGAGGTCGTGGCAAAGCTCGACTTCGTCCTGGCCCTGGTGGAGTGCATCGTGGAAATGGCCCATGCCCATGGTGACCCACTGCTGGTGTCTTACCGGTCTTCCTACCCCTACATCGAACCACCCCTCGTGGCCTCCTCGTGCAGCTCGACCGGCGTCCCGAGGACCGTCCACCTCCAGCTGGAGAGGTTGTCCCTGTACATCAGGGCACTGCAGATGCTGACCAGTTCCATGGACATGGCAAGGAGGGAACTCAATGCAGGGAGGTTGCATTCTACGACTAACGTCAGGACGTGTGAGTCGTTGTTGTTGTTGATGTTATCATTGTTGTTAGTCTATAGTCGTGACATTATGAGAGATTGTGGTTGATAATGATGTTGACATTGTTGTTATTATTTGTCTATGGTCATGATGTGATGTGACGTCGTTGTTGTTAGTCTGTAGTAGTGGTTTGATGTGAGATTGTAGTTGATATTGTTGTTGATGTTGTTATAGACAATAGTTTGTGGTGGTGATGTGATGCGACTCGATTTGTTGGTGAATAAGATAAGTGAGCATGAAAGTGATAAGAAGTACTTTAAATGATAACAATGAGATGTTAGTTGAGATTATCATGGTGAAGGAAATGATGACTTTGCAGTGGCGATAATAGTACCTTTTAACATAAGTCCACGTTTGACTATATATTTTTTTAAAATTTATATTTCATTAATTTTTAAAAATATGTTATAATATAATAACATGAATTATAATATAATAATATGACGATACTGTGATGTAACTTGTAACATATTATATTGTCTGCATTTGACTGAATATTTCTTTTATTTACATTTTTATTTTATATTTCATTATTTTAAAAAATATTCTATAATATAATAACATAATAAAATGCTATAATATAATAACATGAATTATAATATTATAATAACTTCTGCCAGGTTTAAGAGACATGAACAAGCACTACAGGGATTGCCTGGCGACGTCCAATCAGATAATTTCCCTCCACCTTCGCTCCATGGAGTCCTCGTTCACTTTTTCGAGTCTCTGTGCGGACAAACTGCTTTACTCCCACGCCATTATTTCCGTGAGTGACTTTTGTTTATTGTTTGTTGTTTTTGGAAGGGTGTGTGTGTGTGTTTTTGATATTTGTATCAATGACTCGTAAGTCGATAGATCATTCACGTGATAAACAGATAAGGATTGTTGATGATTGCATTTTGTATGTTTTACAATAAAGGATGCAATGTTTATTTTTAGATAAGGATTGTTGATGATTGTATTTTGTATGTTTTTTACAATAAATAATGCAATGTTTATTTTTAGATACAAGTTGGAGCCAAGGAAGAACTTTTAGGAAATCCATCTCAGGTTTTAATCTGGTTGTTTCTTTGTTTTTTGTGAGCGAGCGTTGCAACTAACTCTAAGCACTTCATCTTCTATGTCCTTTGAAGGAGATATGTAGGCACAATAGGTTAGTGCTAGTATTAAAGGAGGTGTTGCTGGTTACCTTAACCACTTAAGAGCTACCTAAGTGAACGATCCCAACATTTATTGCAATTAATTTATCAAATATACTTAATCGATAAATTACTCGATCATCCATCTTTGACTTTCTCAGTCCGTGCCGCACTACCACAACGCCCTGGTCATACTGCACAGTCTGTTGACCCAATGCAACAGCGAAGAAGACAAGTCTCTTCTAAACAAATGTACTTGAAATCTTTCAATCTTTATCGAATGTTTACTTCTGCTAATGTTATGCAATGTTAGCCAACGTTATTTGTCTGTTGTGAGAAGTAATGCATTTAACCATTCAATCTGTCATCGGTGAATTGTTCATATTTTTTGTAATTTTTAGTCGTTTTTTGTTCATTCATTAGATTTTCATTCTGAGTGACTTTTGACTACTGCTCTGAGTAACACTGATGTGTACAATGTGTAGCAATTTAATTTTTCTCTTTACCTCCATTACTTCCTTCCCTAGACAAAGCCGGAATCGAGAAGAGGCTGACCATGCTCGGAGTGATGAAGTCAACAAGTCATGCGTAGCTTAAGGGCCGAAGTGGTGACGGCATCTGAGGCGTCTGCGAAGTTGAATTCTACGCCAGCAAAGGAGGAGGGAAGAATACTCAGCCAAGAAACTTTTATCTATGTATTCTAATTCACTTTTGTATAAAGAATTTAACATTTTCCAAGCTTCTCTTCGATATCATTGCTCATTAATTTTTATTATTATTATTATTATTATTATTATTTGTGATTATGATATTGGTAACTGTTATTATTCTATTATTATTATTATTATTATTCACTGTTTAATTTTATAATTAGTGTTCTGGATGAACAGTATCCAAGATATGGATTTATGAGAATGGTTTATTCTTGATTAAATCAACCAACTAACCAACTACAATTCATGATTAAACTCATTAAAATGTTAGGCCAAACAAATAATCAAATGACTTGACCAAGAGGTAGGTGATTTATATATATATATTCGACGCCGTAATATTTTATTTTTTAGTCAAATAATAAATAAACAAATAAATTAGTCAAATAATTAATTGATTACCTCGTTAATCGTTTTGCTAACCATCAGTTAATTGTGGATCCATGAATGTCATTCCAATGCAAGAGCATATATATATATATATGCGAGTATATTCGAGGTCTTTAGCATGAGAGGCGTCTGGTCTATGTTTGTCCAATGAACGCAAACTATTGTTAAGTGATGAATCAGTAATAACAAAATTATATAACACGTTCAAACCAAAAATTAGAAGAAAAAAAAACTGTCACAAATTCTCAGACTCCATCCTTTTCCCTCGAGTGACGTACTTTGTGGACGGTCCATATGGTAATGATATGAATTCTTGGCTGATTTTAGCTTTATAAAGCTTTGAGCTTTATTTATTTAATTTCTCTTTATTATTACTGTAACATTGTTAAATAATTTGCGTATTTTTATTTTTAATTTGATGGTCGAGAATTACAGGATGCAGTCGTGTTAAAAGATTTCGATGTCGTAAATAAGGGAAATTCCCAACGTTTCGCTTTTCTGAAAGCAGTCGCTGAATGAGGCCAGATAGAATATAAAGTCGTAGGTTGAGTTCACATAGTTTAGTAATAAGCTCTTGTTAACAACATTTTTTTCTTAAATTAGAGCAGAACTGATAGGTAAGAACTTATAGATTGAATCGAGCTGTATATGTTGGAGATAATTTTCCTTTCAGCTGAGAGAAAGATGTCAGAAATGAGCGTCTCCAGTTCGGAAGTCCAAATCATGCAGGAAACCAGGCAATTGTTAAATAATGTTGATATCGCTCATCTCTTGATTTACCACACTTCTTTTGAACGTAAGTAAAGTCGTGAACTTGGAAAATTGTCTTTTAAAATTCCAATTTGTTCGATTTGTTTAGCGAAAAAAACTGACCTGGAAGGGAGAATTTCTGAATCAGAACTCAAAGCGGAATTTTTTAAATATCTAATGAAAAATCCATCCAAAGCACTCTTTCAACGCTTCAAAGATTGTCTTAATCAAGCAGGCCAGTGATAAGTGGTTTATTTTAACACAACATATTCGTCAATATTCATCAAATAGGAATAACTAGGCAATAAAAAAAAATCGAATTTCAATTTCAGTGTGAATTTCTTGAATATCAAAAATAATGTTTAGAATAATTACTTAAGGATAAAAATAAAATTTATAACATTCCATATTTAAAATAATCATTTTTAATATTTTCCAGGAATGACTAAATTATACAATCTGCTTGATAAGAAAGAGGTCCAAGATGAGAGAGTATTTAATGAACTGGTGATAAAGAACAGCAAAACGATGAATCGCATGAATTGGGACTCAATACTCAGCTATTACTATGAGAAAGGAATTATTAAGTGAGTTTATTCTATAATATTTCATAATTATTAGCAACTGTTGTTCTTAGACTGGTTTCCAGTCTTTTCTAGGTTAAAGCAGATAAGATTAGAATGAATGGGCTGAGTTGAGTTGAGTGTTTTGGAATAATTACATAAATATCAAATATATTATATTAAATTATAATAATAATATTATTATTATTATTATTTATTATTTAAAATATGGATTACAAAATTCATCTAATGTTGAGAATTTATTATTATTTATTTATATCTAGACTTCTACACAAAAACTTACTGAAAGAAGCATGTGATAAATTTGAATGGACATCTGCGATTTGTTACTTGTCCACCATGGATGGTTGGTTCTTTACATTCCTGAAATGCTTGAAAGAACTAAAAGAACACGAAGCCATACAGTCGCTGAGTCCTGTTTTTCTTGAAGCTGGTAAGCCAAACGTGCAAGACTTGAATGATGTGCCAACCAATAGCATCTGAAATTAACAATGCATTATGTCCATATGTTATATATTATCATTTCCATTTGATTAGACATTTCAATCTGTCTTTATTTTGAAAACCACTGCATGATGTGACACAATTGCTCTTTTGGTACCTGGATAAGTGCCAGACAAAAGCCAACTCACAGGCACAAGTTTTATTGGATTGCCTTGGATCGCCAGAGTCGGGAGATAGGGTTGGGTTAAAATAGGGTCTGTGTAGGTTTATGGCTAGATGTTGGCCCTTGAATTGGCTTTTGTATGTCACTTATCCAATAATACACTCCTTGAAGTAGCTTCAGGGAGATCAGATACTGAATGGTCTGATACACCTTGCCAGTATAAAGTCTTTCATTTCACTTCTGATTTTGTGATACTTGACTTGACAAAAGTTCAGATATTGATATTTTTATTCATAGAATCTGATGAAAGTCTAAGGAAGATTGTGAATGAATTTGTATATGAGGATGGAGGTACTCTTGTTAAATTTTGTTCATGGCAATGTTTTTTTATTGTCAATTGGGATAACTGGGATAATTGGGATAACATAATCATAATTGGAAGCCTTTGAAAACCGATAGGAGGAATTCCCGAAGAAACAAGAACAAGTTTGAAAGTGAATCCTGAAGAAAATGAAGTTTTCTTCAAATACTTGAAATGGCTCAGATATCCGTTAAATGCCATCGATATACATCCTGTAGTAGAATACCTTTATATGTGGAAATGCTTAAGGTTGGCTTACTTTACTTCTAAATTATTAGTAAACATTTAAGGGACATTATTTATCATTTATTGAGAATTAGCTCCTAAAATGTCAGGTGATGAAAAATAAAAAATTTGCCAATGAAATGACTACCTTATTTATTTTGAAATAAATTTCAAATTGATTGAATGGTATAAATCAAAATTTCAGCCTTTCAGAGAAACACATCATATTGAATCAAAGTGGAATTTTCTATAAAATCTTAAGCCTGATAAAATATTTGATTTCAAAAAAAAAAAGTGAGTTTTATATCATTAGGGCTCTCCAAGAATGCAAAGAAACAAGTGCTTTAGAAGCACTGGGTTTTAATCCCAAAGGTTAGTTTGCTAATTTTAGTACTGGTAATGTCTATTACTTGTATTAAAGTCCCTGTCTTAAGGTTGGGACACTCATTTTTTTGTGGAGTTTCATTCATGTTCAAATTTTACTTCACAAAAACTTATTGAAATTTTATTAAGTGAAGCATGAAATAATTGGAACTTTGAGTAATTGAATGCTACGGTTTTTCTAAAAACTAGACAAAATGCAAAATATTAGCCCCCGTCCCAGCCTTTTGACAGATACCGTGTTACGATTGCTGTGCCATTGTTGATGAAGTCTTCATGGTTTAAAATACTAATTTCTAGATGATGAGATGGCTGTATGTAAAAAGATTGCTCACATCAAAGGTGAATCTGCTTTATTGAATTAATGAAAAAAACAACAATAATTTTATAGTGATGGCATAGTTATAACAACCCTGAAAACAGATATGGCCCAAGAAATGAATTCAAATAACCAGAAGGAAAGGCCTGCCAAAGAGGATGCAAAAGCATTTCACAGTAAATACGTAAACCGATCAAAATTTCCTGATCATCTTGTCGACATTTTCCTTTAGACTCACTTTCTTAAATGCAATAAACCCTTTGGTGATCTGTTACAGATGCAGGTGGCGAATTGAATTCATGTCGGCAGAATGAAGCAGACTTGAACGAGAAGACGGAATCCGGTCGTAGCGAGCTGGAAACCGACGCTGCCGTCGGTCAGACCAAAGGCATGTTTTTAATTCTTCACTTCGTGTCCATCTTTGTTTTTAGTTTCAATATAAAACTTTGAAACATTATAGAGTTGTATTTTAATTTTTTAAATTAATGGAATAATATCGAATAATGTTAACTAATAAAGTCGATGTAACTCATCATATCATAACCGTTTATTTGGTATTATAATTTCCTCAATGTTTCAGTCATTCACATTTCAAACATTTTTTTTTGAACATTGCAAAGCATTGCAGAAAGGTATTTTGCTCTATTTCATGTGGAAATAGTAGTTTTATGTAATTATTTATTTGACTGACCTTTCACCTTAGGCATCAGAATTTATTGTAAAGGCACCGCAATCATCTGGCCATTTATATAGATCTCCCATAAAAGATTCCCAAAAAGTTTTGAATGCTACACTTAATGAATGTTGTCAGGGCTACTGACTTGTATAAACAAAATGTTGGAAATACTAGCAGAACTTGTTAAGTAAGCTTCTTAAAACCAACTATTTTACTCAGAAACAGAGGAACCAAGTTGTTATCATTTCAAAGCTGATGATGAAGAGCCCGACGAAGATCAACATTTGAATAGAGAAGAAATCAGAAGTAAGTAATTTCTCACGTTTGGTGCTTATTTTCAAGAATTAAACCATAAAAGGTCCATAAAAAGCTCGTGGAAGTTTGAATGCTTTTATGCAAGATATATATCTTACACAGCCTGAAGAGTTTATACTCTTTGATTGAAAAACAGTGAAATTGTGAAAGAGACAAATTGATTGAAATATATTTTCAGAAATATAAATAAAGATTTTTATCCTTCAGATACATCTTCAGAAACCATCCTGAATCCAAATAAGCTTCAAATCAAAGGACTTGCAAAATGCAATGCAATTTCTCCTTCAATGATGGAAGCTTACCAAGCATTAGAACCATTAATGGATATGATTGAGGTATTGTTTTATTATTATTTTTATTATTATTGTTATTATTATTAGCTAATTTCTATTCATGACTTTTTATGTCCAACTGTCGACCTATCAGATTGGTCCGCATGGGAAAAAGAGCATTGAAATTAAAGATGGAATCGTCACTGTAGAATTTAAAAATCATGACCTAGCAGCATATTCAATGGATATACTTCAAGGTTAAATCTCCCACTTGGTATTTAAATCCTTTTTTCTATTTGTCCCGATGTGATTACAAACCATTGGTTCAATTAGGCCATTTGCATTTGTTATCAAAGTCAATGCAATCAATCAGTGAAGCAGATTGTCTTATAACTAATTTAAATATTTCACCTGAAATTGATAATATGTTTATTTAATAATATCAGGTGCTTTTGATGTCTCATATGTTGAGGAGATGGTGACCACTAAAGGTTTCAATAACAGTTATTCTAGTCAGTATTATTAGATAAACTTTGAAATGTCTCTAGTAATAGCCCATTGATGATAATGCTTCTATGCTCAACTATTTAAAGAATCAAATTGAACTTTTCATAAGCAGAGAGTTTTGGGTCACAATACAAAAGAGGGAAACCATCCAATGCCACTCCGGTTGCAACCGATTTTGAACTCCGAGATTATCAGAAGGAATTGGCAGAACATGCCCTGACGGGCGGAAACTGCATCATCGTTGCGCCCACTGGAAGTGGAAAAACCCACGTTGCTATTCACATCATTAAGGTGAGTGAAGCTAATATATTTCTTTAGAATGTTTAAACTCCTTTAAATGTGGAATGTTCAATCTCAACTCTAACACTTGCTTTCGATCCAGGAACATTTGAAAAAGACAGGAAACAGTAAGGTCGTGTTCATAGTTCCTACGGTAGCTCTGGTTGAGCAGCAGAAAAAGCAGATGCAAAAATATTGCAACGAACGAGTCATCGGTTTGAGTGGCTCCAGCGACCTCTCTTTGGACAATCTCATGAACTCCGCAGTTAGTGGAAAATAGAAAAAAGGATCGGATAGATAGCAAAGTGGTGACAAAATTTACCGTTTTCAGGACATGTTCGTCTTGACTCCTCAAATTTTGCTCAACCAGTTGGGCAGTGACACAGACTTCCTGAGGAAACTGTCGCTCATAGTATTCGATGAGTGCCACCATACAAATAAGGAGCATCCCTACAACACCATTATGTCCAATTATCTTTCTATCCGACACAATGACAGGAACGCCCAACTTCCTCAGGTTAGATTTTATCCCAAGCATTGGGTGCATGAGTTGAATCAAAAATTGATTAATAAGTTGCTTGAGGAAGCCTGCTATGCTTATGCAATATTTAATATCATCGTAAAGATAATTATTACTGTCTTTACATATGTGCACGAAAGTACATGTATGTTGGCTATTGCATCTGATTATTAACTTTTCAGCAACTCATTTATATGGGTCTGTCCATCTTTAAAGGGATCAAAGATGTTATTGTTTAGAAATATACAAATTAAATAAATATTACCTTTTATTAACAATAGAATTTGAAGTTTTCCATTCTATTTTGAAGCTGAAAAACATGTTACACATCTTCTTAACAGATTGTAGGCCTGACGGCATCAATTGGAGTGGGCAAAGCCAAAACCATGAAGGATGCTGTGGACCACGTCATGCAGATCTGTGCAAACCTTGATAGTCCAGCCATTTGTGTTGTTAACAAAAATTTGAAAGAACTTGCACAGCACAGTAACAAACCAGATGAAGGTAAATCATTTGAGTCTCTCCTGTTGTTACTGCTTAAGCTTACGAAACTGTAAAATCTACAAAATTACTGAAATTTTATTTTGAATGCTGGAATTTAATTTCAGAGACAATGGAGCTTGATGGAAGGGCTGATGATCCGTTTGATAAAGCTGTAAACAAAATAATGGCAGATATAGAAAAGCAAATGATTGACTCTCCAGGTTTTATCTCTGATAATTATGAAATTGATACTTTAAGTTTGCACTGTTATAACACAGTAATTGTGAATCATTTGCAATCCAGAGAGAATTAATGCTGAAAAAGAAACAAAAAACTTCACAAAGGACTTGAAGTTGCAGCCATCCGAAAGGGGATACGATCCCTACATTCAGTGGCTGAGTAGGATAAGGAAAGCTGCATGCACCATACACAGGCAGAACACTCGCATGTTCTACATCACTTTGATTGACTATCTGATTGTAAGTATAAGTTGCACAAAAATATTTAAGTTAGGTCTTGCTTGTGCCTGCCTTCCTTCTCACGAACCAGATTTTCAAAACTGGTACTTTCATTTAATTGAATTGGTTGAGACATAAGTCAATTTAACTCATTAAATTTGCTGATTAATGAGAATAAATATTAGCAAAACAAAACTTCTGTATCATTCACTATTCCAGATGTACAACAACTCTCTTATGATAAATGCTGACTGTAGAACCAAAGATGCTTTGAACTACATAGAACTTAAAATAGAGAGAGAGGATTATTCGTCATTGCCTTTACCAGAGGGACTCAATGATTCTCTAGTTAATCAGTGGAAGAGTGTGTAGATGCTAATTTATATTTTGTAATTTTTCCTTATGTGTGAATATATATAAATAATTTTAAATAATATTATTAATCATTTTCAGGTAAAAGTCAATATTTGAGTTCTGTAGCCAATGACCCAAAATTTGATAATCCAAAGTTGGAAAAAATGAAGCTCATGATAAGTGATTACTATAAGGAGAATAGCGATTCCCGCTGCATAATATTTTGCAAAACAAGAGAAATGGCAACAGCCCTTGTCAACTGGATGAACGAAACTCCGGAGCTGCAACCTCTCAATCCAACCAAATTGGTCGGAACGAATGCCCCTGCCAATAGAGAAGGTTTTTGAGTCAAATCTTTTCATTACATGATTTTGTCCGCCATTTTGTATTCCACGTTGCGTTCTCAGGTATGACCAGCGTGCAACAGGACGACGTCTTGAAATATTTCCGAGACGGAGAGCACAAGGTCATAGTTGCGACTTCGGTCGCCGAGGAAGGTCTCGACGTGCAGAAGTGCAACATCGTCATTAGATACGAGCACGTCACCAACTCCATTGCCAGAGTTCAAACCAGAGGTAAATTAAGAAATTTGGTTTGGATTATTTCTCGTGCAAATAGAGTAACAAATTATAATTTCTTCTAGGAAGAGCAAGGAAAGACAATGCTAAATATGTCTTGGTGGCAGAAAAAGGGCGAGGCGCATCAGAGAAGGAAGAGAAAAATGCAATTAGGGAGGAAATGATGAAAAGAGCCATTGCTGAATTTCAAAGTTTAGGATATCAGGAAAGGAAAAATTCAATTCATCAGTTACAAAGCGAAGCCTTAGTAAACATAATTATGAATTATTAGCTACCATTGTCCTATTTGGCTAACAATTATACTGTTTTAGATCAGTAGGAGATTGTCAGAATATTGTAAGCATGCATCCAAGGACCTCAGAGGGAATCATTTGGATGGTCAGGAGTTTGAGTTGAGATGCATCAAATGCGATCAGCTCGCAGCAATGTCATATGACATCAAGAAGATTCAGGATTCTCATCATGTCATAATAGACCCAGCAGTCAGAGATCGCATTGAAATCAGACCTCATCCGAAGTCAAAGGAACTGAGCAAGGACTTTGCAAAGACTGGAAAGATATATTGCTCCAAATGCAAAATGGATTGGGGAATTATGGCCCTTTACAAAAACGTCCCTTTCCCAGTTATAAAGGTTTTGACAGAAGAAATTAATTATTATAGTGGCTATTCTTACTTTTGTTTGTTTAACACAGGTGAACAGTTTTGTAGTAAAAAGTGGGGCATCACAAAGCAGCTACAAACAATGGAAACAGGTGCCATTTCCAGTGGCATCTTTAACTCTTGATGACCTCAAAGAAGTTTCTGAAGCACATTCTTTTCCAGGTCTAGGTGACGATTGGAATAAGATGTTCATTGACGACGAGAGTTGTATGGATTCAACATCTGGATATTATTGATTATACCTTTTGATCATGTCCAAATGATATAAGGGATAGACATGACTTACTAGAACATCAGAGGCTTTGGAAATTAATTTAAAATAAATAGATGTTAGCTAAAAAAAATGTTTTCTGTTGTTGAACAATAGACCCCCAGTGCTTCTCCGTGGTTGTCAATCGATCATTCGATCACAACCTCTTTTATGTTCAGTAGCAAGCAGACGATTGCATTCAGGTTCAACAAGCAAACTCAACATCGACCTGTACTCTTAAAGAGCCCCATCGTTATTATGAAAATAAATACGTCACGCAATAACAGACAATATACAAAATACATGTGACGCTCAGCAAAACAGTGAGATGGTAACTTTCAAAGAACCGAGTCCAAAGATGTTTGTTTTTTCGAAAACGGAATTAATTATATTTATAATCAACTGCACCTTTCCAATCTTCTGTGATTTATCTCTAAACGCCTCCATAATGGACAATTTAGGAACATGGGCCAACTCTATCGCTAATCCTCACTTCGTGGAAGCTTTAAGTCCTGTTCAAGTATCTTGTATAAACGGTAGTCTCTTTGACGACAATAGCACTAATAAGGATTTCAAATGGGTCGACACCGAAGGAATGCCGGTGAATTTTCGCTCTCTTATTTCCTATTATATGTTAAATTAAAAGTTTTTAATTCAAGATTTTTATAGATTTTAGGCAATAAGCTCGAAATTAATATGTCAAAAGGGTCGCTGTTTCTAAAGCATGCTCAGCTCGAGGACACCAGAAGGGTGATGTGTGTGCTGAATCAACAAGAGTTGTCCGAACATTATGTAGTTGTTTACGACATTCCCCATATCAGACTGGAATACACTATGGTCTATAGGATGCCAATGTGTTTGGAAGAGCTAATCCAACAAAAGGCTTTTAATATAGACCTCCTTATCAAACACAATCCCATCACCTTACACCATGGATTGATTTATAAAGTCGGTAAAACATCTTGCTATTATTCTAGTACTTACAGTACGGCCTTTGCCACGATAACAATTTATTGCGAGGACAGAATCAGAGATTTTAAAAAATCTTGCAAAACTTTGGAATGCTATTATTCTCAGACCAGAGGCAAACTCTTGAACTCCTCTGTAGACAGTGCCATGAGATGGCGAGAGGTAGAATCAGACCCTCAAAAATATTTTGAAATTCTTAGAGACTATGTGAGAATGCCGGAATTCAGACTGGAACCGACGGTCTTGGAACCAGTTTTTGTTAATTTGTGTCAGGAGAATTACGTTCTTTGGAAGGACATTTTATGCCTTCCGTGCTTGGCAGGTCATTACTTTGATAATGTCACTTTAAATTGCACAGAATGCCCTAAGAACAGTTACCAGCCATTCGATCTTATGACCAGCTGTTTTCCATGTCCGTCGAACGGCGAAACGGACTCAACAGCCACCAACGATGTCAGCTTTTGTTATGCTCGAGAATCTGAAGCTTTGCAATTCATTCGCCGAAACACTGCATTCCTCGCCCTTATTGTGGTCGCTATTCTGATTACATTCCTGCTCTTCTTTCTTAAAAACAAAATTGTGAAGAAAGGTCGTTTTCAACCGAAAAGTGATGAAGAAAGGCTGCTGGTAAAAGCATCTCCTGATCACTTTCCACTCGTAGATGTGACTATACGACGAGAGCATTACATCCGACCAACAAAGAAAATAATAGAGGTGGACAGGGGAGACTTTCTGTTAAAGGCGAGTGAAAAACGACATAAAGAAACAGAACAATTCACTAATTTCTCGCTCGCGTTGTGACTTTATAAAGGAAAAAAACTGGAATGTTAATATTTTTCTTATGGTGTTTTATAACGAAGTAAGTGTTTTGATTGAAGATCGGTAAGACTGAGGGTAAAAGCTTTAAATGGCGGAATGTTCTTTCTGCTCGGGAACTTTACTCATAGTGCTTTTTCCAAGAACTATGGCTCCTCTCTTTCTTGGTAGAGTGCTGAAATCCTTTCTACTCATTCCCGAAAAGAGATTCTAAATTTTCAACAAAATAAAAATAAATTTAAAAAAGTCACTTTGCTAGGAAATATAATTGAAAGTATAAATAGAAAAGGATTGTGCCTTACATGGAGACGTTGCCTCTATTTCATTTGTCAGTCAAACAATTATATTAATCTCAAAATCTAGATATCTATTAATTGATCAAAAAGGAATTCCAATTGAGGTGAATTCTAAAGTGATACAAACCAGAAATGCCTTCGGAGGTTTTTCACTGGTGGGAAGTATGTAAATGGAATCAAATGGAAACGGACCGATCTTTCCGGTTCTCTCGGATTTTCCAAACATCCAATCTTCTCTTAATTGTTTCTGTTTTGTCTCGTCGAGCAGTTCAACAACGTCTCCATGTTGAAGGTGAAAGTCGTCAGTGAGGACTTTTGAGTGATCTGTCCAGAGATCGATTGAAAGATTATATGTTTAAGTTTCTGCTCATTCACCAGTGCATTTGATTTCAGTTGTATGTTTTAGTCAATGCAATTTCCTTTTTAGCTCCCGTGAAAACTTTGTATGGCATACCTCTGAGAATAAACTCCTCTATTGCAATAGCCCACTTCGAACGCCTTCTTAGACCATCGAGGAAAGTGCAGAGGAGTTTCGTAATGGTTTCTGAATTGTCACTTTCAAAAGTCCAACATTCGCCTTTTATTGTAGTCAGGCTGAAGCAGGGTCTCGCATCGTTCGCCGACCTACAGATGATTAAGTAGAACTTCCTGTTTCAAAACCTTTTTGAACTTCTATTCTCGTCTAAAAACCACTAAAATTTCATTCACGCAAACAAAATGAAGCCAAAACATCAAACTACTAAACGATATGAGATAAAAAAAAAACGACAAAATCGTTCGTACTTGCTGCGAGCAACTTCGACGATTTCGTAATAGTGCAGACCCTGTAGGATGTTGAATGGTTCTTCGAGGAGAAAGATGCCCCTGCAGCTGATTGCAATGACCAGTTCGCTGTTGCTCAGAGGAGGACCAGAGATTTTTGCGACCTCGAACAGCGCAGAAAACTGCAGCGGCCATTTTCTTTGTGATCCTTCGACCATTGAACACAGCACCTTACGACGACAATGCATACGCTAGTCAATTAACAGAATGATGGTTCTACTTCTGAGATTAAGACTTAGAAATACGTCGAGCATAAAGCCAAAGTAGGTCACTTTGTAGACATTATTTATGACAGTAGCACACAACTATCAACCACCGCTACATGTATTCTCAGCCATTCCCTTGCGAAACATTAAGTAACAAAAGCATTAAGTCATCCACCTGGAGTTGAGTGAACTTCTTTCCTTTTAAATCCATCTTTTCGAAAGCTGAGAATATCAAATCGACCCAGTAGCTTTCCTTGAAGTCACTTCCGCTGAGTACTGTCTTCGGCAGTAGATTTTTAATTTGAGAACGCAAATTATCCTTGCTCGCGTTAGGACCAATCTCCACGAAGCATCGTCGGGCAAGAAATTTGGCCAAATCTTCATCCTGATTTTAATTTCAATAATTACAAAGCAACCGCATTTCAAATGATCCTCGTACAAGTATGGATGATTAAAAATTGCATACCGATTTGAATCTAAACTCTCCATTCTCAACGGATCGACATATCTGTTTGTAAATGAGACTAGAAGACTTCGGATCGACTTCTGCATCGTGCCAGGGTGTAAAAAGCTCCTTCCCAAATGTCAGTTGCCATCCGGTATTATCTCCTGGAAGATTAAGTTTGTTGGATTTTGGCTCCTTTTTCAGTACCTGCTCGCATTCTGCTATAGCATCCATGACATGATCCAATCCATTGCCCAAGGACGACACCTATCAGGGCAAGAATATCTCAAATATTATCTTTTTATCTTAAATAATAAATATCTTTGCTGAATGACATTGACAAATACGTTTTATAGTAAAAAAAAATAGCCATAAATTTCATACTTTCCTTTTCATAATTTCATACTCAAAAAAGTTAGAAACTTGCATGTTATGCAATTCGGTAAAATGACAACTTAATGTCAGCCAACTCTTTCGAACCTACATTACACGTATTACAAAACGATCGACTATTTCAACATTGATACAAATCTTTTAGTTTTGTTTAAGTAATTCCTTGTTATTTCATTCATTCCATCCGACCTTCCCAGCCACAGAAATGTTGATGGAGAATCCGAATTGTTCTTTCATGTTGACGGCCTTGCAGACGGCATGACACATTTCGGAAGCTGTCGTGACAGAATCAGCCAGGACTGGCTGGACAGAGCCGTCGGCCAAGATGACAGGCAGCATGATTTTTTTTCGCGACTTTACAGCCTTTTAAGTAATGAAATGGTTGGAAATTACAACGAATTACATTGAATTACAACAACGGTTTCAATGGTTCCAAAACTGTTTTTCCTTAAATTAAAATTATATAAATAAAATATAAAGATGAAGTCTGCCAAGTGAACGAACCAAAAATTCAAGCGACGTTGGAGGATGGAATCTCTTGCCAAACGAGTTGACTCGATGAAGAAGTGTAAGGACTTGCTTAGCGTAGTCTACTGAATCTTTGACAGCATCATTGAGGAAGGACATATAATATCTCAAGAGCTGAAATGGCATTAAACGCTTTTAATAAAAATGGAACTGATAGCTGATGAAAAAATAAGTTGCAGACAGAAGTTATACTCAAATTCTTAAACGTCATCATATTTGTTATTCACATCACCTTCGAGGTTGGCTTGAAGCAGCCAGCGCAGAGAACGTGCAGAATCCAACCAGACGAAGTGCTCTGATCAGATGGATTATCCGAAACTTGATTGCACAACTGGCAGAAAATTTCATCTCTAAAATGCATATAAAACCATCTCGGTAAGAACATTTAGTAAAATATTTACCAATTTAGTTAGTGTTTCATCTGAAATTATTATGAAACTATGGAAAACTCTTACGATATTTGTTCAGTTTTTAATATTTGACACCAAATAACCTCAGATCTTTCCTAAGAAGTCCATAGGCAACTATGAACTGGGAAACTTCAAGATCGCTGGTTGGAATCGTTTCAAGGAGTTGGTCGAAGTGGGACTTTTTATCTCCTTTATTCTTTGATTGGAATATTTTTAGCATTGAACTTCGCTTGACTTTATTCTCTTTGGGCTGAAATGAAACGATAGATATCCGACTAAATCAAATCTTGAACTAGATATTTTATGGAATACATTTAAAGATTAAGAATTGTAAGCAATCTCTAATTTTGATACTAATTTTGTTAATCACAATGTCGGCAGCGCATTTCAAATTGCAAGACATTTTTCTAATTTGTAAAGATATCATAATTCAAGTAACGTTTAAATACCCCAGCAACGGATTTCTGCAAAGTCTCCAGGTTGTTCCCTACTAAGACAAGAATGCTTGGTTTATTCTGCAATGCATTTTTAGAAGATATATTTTTATAATTACAAATAATTACACTGAAATTTATTACAAATTTGTAACGTTATCTTGAATTAGAAGCTCGCGAGTGATATTTATCGGTGAATTTAACTCACAATATCTGATACTATCTTGCTAGGAGCGTTTGTGTCTCTGCAGAACTGCTTTATTGCATGTGATATCACGAGGGCACTCTGAACACAAAAGAAGAAAAATTGAGAAATTCACCAAGTCTGTATAGGACTGTCGACCGGGTCGAGGGGTCTGTTGTTTTGGTGGGGTGAGTTTTATTAGAATACAAATTAAACCCACAAGGTTAAGTACATTCTCCTCAGAGCTGTCATCGCAGCTGTGGTTTAAAAGAGACTCCTTGATTGGGTCTTTGCTAAATGTCGTGAGTTTGGTCTTGTAACAAGTTTCGACAAATTTCTTAAATTTAAATTTCGAAAGAGTTGCATCTTTCTCAACTTCACTCATCTGCTCAACTTCGTGGTTGCCGGATAAACTGTCAACTTCATCTTTCTTTATCAGACCTATCCTGATTTTAAAGGCTTCCGTAAGGTCTTCCTCTTCTTCCTTAAAACGATGCAACAAAATTAAGAATCATATCACAAAAGAGCTAACTGATAACTATTACAAAAGAGAAATACTAACTAAAGAAACTATTAAACTAAATCGATAAAAATGTAAATTTGTCTTCCATCTAAAACTATTAAAAGCAGCCGACGAGAAAACGCCTGCCACATGAAAATGTTAGTTGGCGTTGGTTACGTTCAATGGCTGTTCGAAGTTTTATTGAAAAGGTTCTTGTTATTCCATGTAAATTTTTCACGTAAATGTTTAAAGCCTTAGATGGTGTGCTTCGAATAACGCTTTGATATCCATTGGAGTCGGTTGACTTTATTAGTCATATCAGTTTAAATACCATTCACGTTAAATTTAAAAAAAGAAATTGTATTTAATAAACTAACTGGTATATTATATAACTGATGCCTGAATCCAGAAAGAGGTCTGTCGGAGTCCTCCTGTCAAGAAGAAAGCGAATCCTCAATTCTATTACCTCGATCCATTAATTACGAACGTCATGTTAGCTGGAGTCATTGATCCCAGTTTAAATAATTTTCATTTAATGATTTAATAACTACGTCAACCAACCGCAAAGTCGCCGTCTTTTGCGCCGACTCCGAACAACGACGAGAAGCTCATTTTATTCATGATCTTGGAACAACTTGAAATATTACAAAATAAATACGGAACATAAGTCTGTGCCGAACTAAGAACGAAGTGTAACTATGTCACGCTATTCCGTCGATCGACAAACCAACAAACGAAATCTCGAGCGTTGAGAATGTGGCTTACAAATGCAAAGAAATGATCAACTTTTTGCCCGCTTCGTCCTTAACTAAGCCTGTTCGCAACCAGTCAAGCATGGACGTTTAATAAGATCTAAGGTTGAGTAATGCTTGCTCTCTTAGCCAATCCGCTGTCACTTTCAATGTCTTTCACGGTCCAAGGCAACACTAACGGTGCCTCGACATCAAATTCAGCCGTCATACGAATGTTATTAGGCTCTTTCCGAGCCGGAACTGGCAGCTCCGAGTGGTGGAGTGGAAGTGGCTCCAAGAAAAAATAATCATCTATTAGAGCTTCCCTTGCTGGTAATCTTTTCTGAGAATCATAGACTAGGAATCTGCAATGCAACAAACTGCTTAGCTATCCTAGTAATTTATTAATAAGAGGTGCTAGTAATAACATTTTTAATTAAATTCTCCTACAAATAAAAACAAATTTAAGGTTTGTTGTTAGAACATCATTACTTTCAAATGGACACCCTACATGAAAATGCTGGAAACAGGTACAAATAAATGTTAGTCTGAGAATTGCTTAAGATAAGCAAACATTGTTAAATTAAGGCTTTAATAAACTTAAACTGGATGACTGACTTTTTGATGAGATTCAGGGCATTTGATGATGCATCAGGAAATATTTTCTCAAAAGGCACTGGTGGATAATCAGGAAATGATATTTTGTTGTAATCTGGAAGTTCAGATTTTCCAGGCCAATCTTCATCACCTGGAGTTCCTAGAACTCTGAGAACACAACATATTTGCTCAATGTCAGTCTCTCCAGGGAAAAGGGGGGAAAAGTTCAACATTTCTCCAAATATGCATCCAACGGCCCACAAATCAACACCTTCATCGTACTTTCTGGCACCATATAACAATTCTGGTGATCTATACCATCTCGTAGCTACTTGATGACTATAAGGACGATCAACATGGTTTTGAAACACTCTAGCAAGGCCAAAATCAGCAATTTTAAGAATTCCAGTAGAGCTTATTAGCAGGTTAGCTGGTTTAAGATCTCTGTGCATGATATTATTCTGATGACAATAAGCTACACCCCTAAGCAACATTACCATGTAGCTTTTAACCTGAGGTTCTATTAAAGGCTGTTCATAGTTTTTTATTACTTCTGATAAATCAGAAACCATGTATTCAAAAACCAAAACGAAACTCATCCCTTGGGGCATAACTTCTCGAAGTCGAACAATGTTTTCATGTTCATCTATTTGCTGCAAAGCTTTAATTTCGCGGAGAGCCGTGTTTGGTATACCCTCCTCCAATTTTTTCAAAGGTACTTTTTTCAGGGCAACCAGGTCCCCACTTTCAATGTGCTTGGCTTTAAAAACAATACCGTGAGCACCTTCGCCAATTCGGCCCAAAATTTTGTATTGCTGCATTTTATCCGGCCATAGCCAAAATAAACAAAAGCATTTGGAAACCAAACCGAAATATAACGAAGTTTAATTTGTTTTGATTTATGTACAATTGTCGGTTGCTATTAGCATCTCAAATATTTAGAAAATATAGCCTTTAATAAATTGTTATTTTGATAATCAATAAAATCCTTCATATTAACGGTGAATGAAATAATTCTTTAAATGCATTGAAATGCAATATAATATTACAATGTTACCAATTAATATAATTTAAATTTTAAAATGTTGTATCTACAGTTTAATAGCTGTTATTCATCCACATAGAAAATCTATTATATTACTAGAAGTTCTTGGGTTCCTCGACTTGAGCAAAGAATAGTTTGTCTGTCTATTTATCAATTTGATCAAGATGGCGGAGGATTTTGATATTGATGCTATGCTTGAGGAAACTTTTAAAAAATCGGTTGGTGTCATTGTAATTTTACTTCCAAAATTCCCTATAATTTTAACCCAATGCGCCTTTCACATATACCACAAATAACAATAATGCGCTGGATGAACTTTAGGAAAATGATAAAGGGAAAGAGAAACAGTCATCTCCAAGCCATAACGATAAAGACAAGGATAGGAAGAAAAGGTCTTAGATGAATAAGTTTTTTGAATTTTGCATTTGGGTCACTCTCTGCACTTTTAGTCACTAAGCCCTTTTTGTGATTGTCTTATATGGAGTAGTCTGTTGGTGATGACGATTGTGATTGCGTGAATGTGAGTGTCTGCGCTGCTATGATGTGGTTTAACTAAAGTTTCAAATATCACAACGACCAAACAGGCCGAAAGACTTGCTAGACAAATTCAGTCTCATTCTATTAATAAACCTCCCTCGACTACTGGTGAAGGTACGTCGCCTTCGTTGTGATCGGCATCACTATCATCATCGCAATAGTGAACAAGTTTTTGTTTGAGCAAATTTGGTTTTGTTTTAATGGTATGCAAAAGTTCTCAAACATAAGTTAAAGCACCTAATTATTTCTTGTGTTTTTTTTATTGCAGGAAAAGAAGCAGAGATAGAAAAAGGTAATTCAGTAGTTTTTAATAGCATTTGTACATAAGGAAAACTAGATACTGATTAATTATAAAATTGGGATTACAAATGACCCATTAGTGTTTAGAAAGTGCTCTAAGAAGTTATTTGTCCGTCCTTTAATATTTATTACAAGATTTATATGATGCACTTGCTTTGTTTAAAGGATGCTTCTGTTGAATTATGTGTGGACAATAACACCTCGTCATCATAAACGTACAATTATTATAATTGTTATAACCAAATTCACAATTCCATTTTTCCTTTTTTAAATGCATTCTCTAAAGAAGTCGCAGCAGGAGCAAAGACAGAAAAGGCAGAAGACACGATCGCGACAGAGAACGAGAGAAGGACAGGGACAAGGACCGGGAAAGAGAGAAGGACAGGGAAAAGGACCGGGAAAGAGAGAAAGACAGGGACAAAGAGAAGCACAAGAGCAGAGAGGATAGAGAGAAGGAACGAGAGAAAGAGAAAGAGCGACGAGAAAAGGAGAAGGAGGAGAGGAAGAAAAAGGAGGAAATCGAAAGAGGTCGCAACGTGGCCAAACTCGACGACTATTACAAGGGCAGAAGGAGGTCAAGATCTAGGAGTAAACGAAGGTTGGTGTTGTCGTTGATTCTTTGTGCATTAGTTTGTTCAGTTGATGGGGCATCAATGTTCAGTTAAGCCTTGTGGGTTTCTGAATTTTTGGACATGTGAAATAAGAAAAGCCAAGTGTCTTGATTTACACTTATTTTCAAATAATGTTGCAATGTTAACATCATTCCTACACAAATCTGGGGTATAAAACATGGTGTCATGTAATTAACTTTATTAATAACAGTTATTAATAATGTCACCTCTGAACTTTCAGGGAGCCCGAGCCGGAATTGACGCCAGAGGAAAGAGACGTTAGGACCGTCTTCTGCATGCAATTGGCAGCCAGAATTCGCCCTCGCGATTTAGAAGAATTTTTCTCCTCTGTCGGAAAGGTAAATAACCTTTGTACTTGTGACTCAAGGGTGATTTTTTAAATAGAAAATAGTTATATTTTATTTTTGTTTGTTAAAATTGTTTTGAATCGTCTTTTAGGTTAGGGACGTTCGTCTCATCTTGGACAACAAGTCTCACAGATCAAAAGGGATTGCATACATAGAGTTCAAAGACATCGAATCTGTTACGTTGGCCATAGGACTTAGCGGGCAAAGACTGCTGGGAGTGCCGATCATCGTGCAGAACGCCCACGCGGAGAGGAACAGGCAAGCCAGCACCAACCAGCCGGCTTCCCTGATGCTCTCCGGGGCGATGAAGTCTGCTGCAACGGAGGGTCCTGGAAGGCTCTACGTGGGATCGCTCCATCCGAACATCACGGACGACATGCTCAAGGGTATCTTTGAGCCATTCGGGAAGGTGGGTTGATAAAATTATTGTATGTTTTATGACAACTTGTTTCTCAGTATGCTTGCATGTCATAACTAAACATGTTGCAAATACTATGTGCAACTTAACACACATTAGATTATTAATTAATTGTAAATCAACAAAAGATTCAGCTAATGCTTCCACTTTTAGCTCCAAGAGTTGAAACTCGTTAAAGATCTTAGCACTGGCAGATCGGCTGGATATGGATTCATAACGGTTAGTTTTTAATTGGTTTATGACTTGACTATTAGCTATTGTTTGTTGTTTTGCATTTCAATTTGTTGATTTTGTTTTTAGTATTGCGACATGGATGATGCCAAAAAGGTTGTGAGTCAATTGAATGGTCTACCGCTGGCTGGAAAAGCAATCAAGGTTGACATCTGGAATTATCAATCAGCAATCAATTTGCTCCATTATCAATGACTTCTTTACAATTTTCAGATCGGTTTTATGTCCGAGAGGTCCTCAGAAAGTTTGACATTCGACGCAGATGAAATGGAACGAGCAGGATTTAACCTTGGAGCTACTGGAAGACTTCAACTAATGGCCAAGCTAGCTGAAGGTTTGTTTCCTTTGATCGATGTTAATTCATTTCAGTAATAATATAATTTTATGAGTTTTTGCAAATAGCATTTCAACATAGCAGAAGTCTCAACTTAAGCCTTATAGATCATAAAAATTCTACCTAAAATAAAAAGCTGCTTCTTTCACAGGGACAGGTATGCAACTGCCAGCTGCAGCTGCCAACGCCCTCAGCATTCCTCAGTCCGTTGCCGCTCCTCCTATAGCCACCCAGTGTTTCATGCTGTCCAATATGTTTGATCCTTCCAAGTTTGTGATTTTTTTTATACATTGATACTATAACTCTTATAAGGAATTAGATCTAGTCATGTTTAATTGCTAGATTTAAAAATAAATATGTTAATGAATTGCTTTTTTTCTACCAGAGAAACTGTCCCCAATTGGGAGGTGGGACTTCGCGATGAAGTCATCGAAGGATGCAAGGACCACGGAGGAATCATTCACATATTCGTTGACAAAAATTCGGCAGAGGGCAACATTTACGTCAAATGCCCCACCGTGGCCAGTGCCGCTGCTTCTGTCAATGCTCTCCACGGAAGATACTTTGCTGGTAGGACTTTTTTCTATTTTTAAGGATTAATCTGTCTATTTTTGGACTGTTCGTTTTTATACCTAGATATGATCAAAGTCTGTTCTATCAAATGATCCTTACGTTAATTGAATTCCAGGTAAAGTGATCGCGGCGGCTTACGTACCTCTGCCTAATTATCATTCCCTCTTCCCTGATGCCATTACAGCTCAGCAAGTGCTGACACCTTCAAAGAGCGCATAAATGAAATCCTGAAACTACATGAATCATCGAGCCTTCTGGGCTTATTTTATTGACAACTTATGACAGACTGTAACTTATAAACGTTAGAGAACATTTGTTTGTAAAATATCCGCATGCTAATTGTTACAGACCAAAAGTCTAGTGCTGGGTGAGTTTGTGGTCACTAGCTACTTATTATCTGGTCAAAGGGCATGAGACTTATGCTTTGAATAAACGTTCGAGCTGGTTTATTATTCGGCACTCGAATTTCGCCCATTTGGATTATGATGAGCTGCTGGATACATTGGTCGCCGAAGAGGGAGAATGCCCTGGTCTTTTGTTCCATTGGTTAATTGAGCTTAATTGCTAAGAACCGGATCTAGCGTGAGGATTAGATAAGTACGGCTGGCTTCGTTCGAGAATCAGTAGCTTAATTTTGTTTTTCTGTTGTAACAATCAGTTCTTTGGCGGCGACAATTCGTTTGGTCTTGTTGGACGCCAAAATATGGTTTCGGCGTCTTTAAAATGACTTGACTTCCGAATATTAAATATTTCAATACATTCAGTCTTGGGGTAGTAGACCATGTTTAAAATATACGGACACCGTCTTGCAAGCATTTTGCAGAGGGCGATCGACGAATTTTGTTATAAATCTCTTCCAGAAAATTATGATTTGGAGATCGATGGTCTAGTATACATAGGCGAGATCGGGTCTCATAACCAAGCTGTTCTCAAGCTTAGTCGAAATGTAAGGACTTGTGCCGAAATCGATAACAGAAATTGTGATGATTCTGCTTTGGATGACAAACGAGAAACTGTGCACGAAGTTGTACCAGAGGGCAAAAGTTGTGGACATTTTGATATGTCTTCTGAATGTGAGGATCTTTCAATGGATTCACAATGTCCATCTGAATTCATTAAGGCTTGCCCCTCTGGAAAACTTGGTCATTGTAATGATCCTCCTGCAGTCAACTCTGGAAATGAAGATATAGAAATAGATCATATAGATTGCAGACAAAGAAGTGAAGCAGATTCCACAAATCTCGATGACTTACCAGTAGCTTGTTCTTCCATCAGTGTCCCATCAACTGAGCTCGTGGCTTTTGTTACTGCTGAAGAATCTGAGAATGGAAGATCAAAGGAAGAATGTGATAAAGTTTATGAATGTTGTTCCTTGTCTTGGCTCGGTTTTCGCTCCTATGAAAGCCATTACATCGTCAAACATCTCAGGTATCCATGTCCACTGTGCAGCCAGTCGTTCACGAGCAGAAACAACATGAGACGACATGTCAACTGCAATCATGGTGAGAGAAGAAGATTCGAATGCTCCATCTGCGAAAAGCTTTTCACACGTCCAGACATAGTCAAGGAGCATAAATTGACACACACTAAGAGCTACAAAGAAAATCGCTGCAGTTTATGTCACTTTGCCTCCAACAAGAAAACTACTCTGCTCATGCATTTGAAAAAGTGCCTCAAATATGAAAACATAGAACAAGACATTTATGACGAGCCTCTGCTCCCTCTCGATTTTTCGGCAAAACTCGAAAAAATTAACCGCCGATGTTAAATCATTCCTACATGCTCGTACGCTTGCCATGCCAATCTGCAATCCAATACTCAGATATAGAGGCCTTTGTTGCCATTGTTCATCCATTCAGGGGATTTATTCAATGCAAGATGCTCTGCAAAATCCTAGCAAGATTGATTCATACCTCTTTTTTGCTTCTATTGGGAACTGCTAACAAGATTTAGGCGATGATGATATTCACACTAGAGTACCAATTGTTTACGTAGATTACGGACTTGTTTTGAGATGTGATTTTGAATATATTGTGTTGTGAACCTTTGCAGCAACTTATCGAGATTCTCAATCATTCACGTTATAATTCACACGATAATTGCGGTTACATCCTGGCCGATGTAACGATTTACATTGAATCAACAGTTTCATTTTATTTACTTCCATTTATTCTGCATTTGTTGTTGTATATATTGTGCTCAATCCTTTGAATTTGCAGCACCAATGGGGATCAATTTCTTGATGGCGTGCACCAATTGCGAGTTGTGCTATTCTTGGTTAACTCTTACAAATTGCTGAAATGCCGCAAATATTATCTGGATTCGATAAAGTGGATTAACCGTGGCACTGGAGCACGAAGAATAAATTGTTTTTCCAAGTTTGCAATATAAAAATTACTCATAAAATAATTCAGAAACCACATAGAAAATATTTTGGAAATTGCTTGTAAAATATTTAATAAATCACCACTTTATTCCAATCTAATGTAATTGCCTATCCACAATCTATTTTACACGGCTCTATGTACAAATATTCAGGGGGCGATCGAATGTTTTTTGTCGGTGGTTCGTGTTTGCACTCGACAGAGAATCAGTGATCTTCAGGATTGATGAAGAAAGCTGAGAGAGCAAAGATGATGAATACCATCCCTCCAATGAAGTGAACTGAAACGAGTAAAGATAGATTTAGTAACAATCATGAGGCATTTGATGTTTGTTTTAGTGTGAGGCCAGGGACTCGTGTTGTTTTTTTAAAAAGTAGAAAAATAAAAAACTAATTGATCTTTAATTGCCATAAATAGCCTTTTCAGAGGTGACATTTTTGCTGAAAACCTATCAGTGCAATTCAATCTGAATGGAAACTGAAAGAACCTGATTTTATGGAGATGTGTTGGGCTATACAGCGTCCTCCAACCACTGCTAGACTCGTGCAAAGGGCATGACCCAGGATGCCCCCAAGTATCACTCCCACCACTTCCTGCATGAATGAACATGTATGCATTTATTTATGATCCTGACAGAAACTGTAGCAATTGGGTTTGGCTGACATTAATACAAAAGCCATAAATCAGCATTTGAAGCAAAAAAGTTTTTGAAGTAGCAAACGAATACTTTATGCAAGCAATCCAAAGGTCAAGTCTTACGTCTCTTGCAGCTAAGATGATGGTGGCAATCTGCGACCTGTCTCCCCATTCTGCCAAAAAGGTCAGGGTGAATGACTGAAGAAATACCCTGGAGAAAAATGAAAACAGAACTCTTCTCTGGGGCAGTCTGATGCCGGCCTCTACGTCCGACGTGCCCTGTTTCTCGATCTAGGGGGAGAAAGTGGGTCGTTGTATGTTTATTCATTTATTAAAGAGAGACACGTGATTGGTTCACCTCCTCTTCTTTCTTCCTCAGTTCAAGCTGAACTTCTTCGTATTCGTCTTGAGCCTCATTTGCATCCATTGTGTAAGCTAATTTAAATATTCATTCACGTCAATAGATACACCCGATGATGCAATAGAACTAATTAAATAATCAAAGGCAAAACATCAGAACGTAAATGAATGATTGTTGATTCAGAACATATAAATGTTGAGATGATGTAAACTTTGAAACCACTTGAAGGAAAAATTCACAATAAATTAACACTTTAAGTATTCATCACCAACCGACCCTCTTTGAGCATCTTGACTCCGAAAACAGCAAACAGGGCACACGATACGTAGTAAGTGAACCATCTAGGAATGATTGTAGTGGCATAGCCAAGAAAAGCTGGAAATTAAAACCATTGATTTGTTACTCACAAGTGTTACCTGCAGATTAGATTTTATATCCATTTGTGTACCAATTAATATGCATTTTAATAAATCTGGATATTAAACAGAATGGGGCACAACTTATTAACAAATGTGTGTCCTATTTCTTTTTGATAACAATGGCTATGTACCTGACAGGACAGTCATTAGTGCAAGGGCAGCTATTGCTCCTGCAAACACAGTAGTTCTGGAATGTCTCATTGACATGATGGCTGCTATGAAGAATGTCTTGTCTCCCAACTCAGAAACGATGATGACAGAAAGAGATGCAACGAAAGCATGCACAAAACCGATATCAACATTGATGAGTTTTTTGCTTCTCAGACCAGTTGATTCAACATCTTTCAAGAGTGCTTCTGGCTGTTTATCCTGAAATGTTGAGTAGCAATTTTTGGTCCGAGATCATCTTCTGTTAGCCTTTCATGAAATTCCTAATATACTACAGAGAATAGAGACATCTAATGAATTTAAATAGGTGTACATAAACTAACAAATGAACTTTGCAATGGCATCATGTTTGGTATTAATATTCCAGTATCATGTGATGATTCTCCTTGATTACTTGAATCTTTTGCTTCACTGTTGCTTGCAAGGGAAAAGCAAATGAATGCAGCAAAGAACATCAGGAAAAACTTGAGATTCCACATCTGACCATTAAACATGAACAACTGATAGAATTTGTTAAGAAACGCACTTTAAAAGTTAGCCACGAAATCAAATAAGATAAAAATGTAAAGATCCAAGTGAGATGATATAAAGTAGTTAAAATTAGCCATCTGACGTTAACTACAATAAACTACACGGGTAATAAATTGGCCATTAAGTTGCAGTCCGTTTTATTGATAAATAAGAAGTGTTTCAATGGAATTTCAACCTCTCACCTGATCAGTAATTAAAGACTTAAACTAAGACATAATTTATCACATTCGTAATTGGTGTATGTAGAAAAAGATTCGAACCAACCTTTATTAGTTACGTCCGATTTTATCTAAACTTTAAACGTTCGACACCTAAAAACCTATCCAATGTTGTGTAAAGTGAGCGTGCCACAGCTACAGGGATGTACCTGATAGAAATTGTGTATGTATATGATTCTATTAAACTCCAGATTAGTCATTTGTTTTTAAAATTTTTAAATTTTTTAATGTCTCAAATTGTTTTAAATCAGTTTTAAATTTTTGATATACCGCCGCCAAAATGGAAAAAAACCGGCACAATACCAAGTCCCAAGGCGAAAATTAAATAAAAACTCAAACTAGGATGCAGAAACTTCTAAAAGCTGAAAGAATTATAAAGCTTAGAAATTTTCGTCGATCCAAACAAGATGGCTTGAACCCTGAATCGGCAATTTCCCAGGAACACCAAGACTGGCAGTTTTGAAGCATGTAACTAAGCTTAGTGCCCTCATATTTGCATACAAACTACACCAAGGACAACCTCGGACCATTCCCACTAACCACACGTAGGGAGGTTAGAACATCCTATCCAAGGCATCTGTCATCTTTGCTCGTTTAGGCAGTGAATATGCCACGAGCCACCATTGTCCCACAATTTATATTTCTTAGAGTATAAAATGCAATGTACCACGACTGATACTCGCTATTTCAACCAGCAACCAACCACATCACCGAATATTAACGAATCATTGAACAATTCTGTTACTACACATCGTATATCGATCAACTTCCGAGAGAGGCTGATCCGAGCACTCGGACTTCCTACTCATGGTATTTCGGCGTCGTCTGGGCGTTGCAGAGTCTCCACTTTCGAGAAGAGAATCGGCAGCAGAATTATCGCCCACCAGGGTAACGGGATTTGAAGGGTTCACGTCGCTGCTAGCTTTCTGATTCACCTCGAGAGATTCCAAATCATTTTCCATAGTTTCGTTCTCTACCACGGATTTCAAACTGACTGTACTGTTGAAGAGAATGTTGTCGGGAGAATTCAGAGAATATTTCCTCAGCGACTGGGCGTCAATGACGATGACCTCTGCAGAAGCGGGCGTAAAGTTTGCGTTGTTGTTGTTCTCGTACGTTCCGAAATCAGACAGACTTTGACTTCTTCTGAACACGATCGCTTGAGAAGGGGCAAAATTCAACTAAAATGGAATCATACAAATTGACATTAGACTAAGGTTTTAAAGATTTTATCAAATCAAAACTTTACAGATTATTAATTCTTAATGTATGTCATAATTAATTCTTAATTAATTACAGATTTTTAATTGAATAAATAATACAATCACTATTTTATTTATTGCAAAAATTGAAGTTGAATTAAAGCAGGAAGGTTACAAGAATGTAAATATTGAAGCCCAAAAAAAGATTTCAACATCGATCCTTGGCAGCCATCAGGAGCCATAGACGCCAATCGTATTACCGAAAGATTTTGAGGGCTCAGTCCGGTGATATGAACAACAGAGAGGTTACGGAATCAAGTGAAGAAAACAACGAACGAGATTGTCCAGCCATTCCTTCCGTAAACGATGATGATGAGCGATGGGAAAGCATTGCCAGAGCAGAGTTGAGTTTGAACTCGTTAGAAAAGAAAAGAATCAATCTGGCCATAAACAGAATCGTGCCTCAATTTTCAATTAAATCAATTCGGAAAATCAGAAATAAACCCAGTTATCGCCAATTTCTTAATGACATCGTGATGCAAGAAATAAGAGCCCCTTGTTCCTTCGATCCAGTGGAAGACATGGTAAACAGTGAGATCAAACTACAACAATTTATTCTGAATCGCTATGAATGCATCCATCTTTCTAGCGAAGAACTGTCCTTGCTGCTCCGCAATTCAACAGACAAGACCACTCAGCAGGAGCTAATAGACAAAGAATATAGCAAGTGGACAGAAAATCTTCTCCCCTCAATAACCGGTAAACAATTCATCCGAAAGAATTCGAAACGACCAACACAAAAGAAAAGAACAACACCAAACAATGCCAAAGGTCGAATATTCGTAAAAGTTAAGACTAGACTCAGCAAAAAAGAACTGAGAACCATTGAAAGACAGAGACAAAGGAAAGTCATTCAAGACTTGTTCAGGAAAAATCCAGCAGCAGGGGCACGAGCAGTGTTGACAGAGGAATTCAAAGAAAAGTCAAAGGCAACTCCAGGAAAAGAATTGATCGAGTATTGGGAGCAAGTTTTCTCAAAAAAGTCAGTTGAAGATGATAGATCAGTGACAGTTGTTGGCGGAACTCTGTATGATTTAGAATTGCCAGTCACCAGCGATGAGGTGAACTCTGCTATTAGAGGTCTCCGAGATGCTGCGCCAGGACACGACAAATTAAAGAAAGAGCACATAGAAGGGATCAAGAATATTGACTTTGCAGTTCACATGTCACTGTGGCTGTTAACTGGTCTGCTTCCGTCTTCATTCAAAATTGGGATCGTGACATGCATTCCAAAAATAAGTGGAGCCACCAACCCAAGCGAGTTCAGACCCATCACAGTGAGCCCAATCATTGGTCGACTCTTTCATAGGATCATCAACAGACGGATGATCTCCTTCTTGCCGTTGTCTCCGCGCCAAAAAGCGTTTCGTCAAGGAGATGGTCTGGCCGATAATATATGGTTGGTAAAGTCCCTCATCAAGAAAAAGAAGCAGGAACTGAAAAAGTTAAATTTGACTTTCGTAGACGTATCCAAAGCGTTTGATTCAGTTTCTCATCATTCAATCATGAGAGCTGCTTCTCGACTCGGGGCGCCTCCATTGTTTATCAATTACTTGACAGAACTGTACAGAAATAGTTGGGTTCAAATCAAGACTGCAGACGGAATTAGTAATCGCATTCAAGTGGGCAGAGGCGTCAAGCAAGGAGATCCAATGTCTCCTATGCTTTTCAATGCCGTTATTGACATGGTCCTTAGCGAAGTGGACAAGTCAATCGGCGTAACCTGTTACGCTGAGTCCAAAATAAAATGCAACTACGTTGCCTTTGCTGACGACCTCTTGCTGATGTCTACAACAGACGTTGGAATGCAGATGATGCTTCAACAACTTGAAGGAGGAATGTCTAAGGTGGGATTAGCGATGAATCCAATCAAGTGCGCATCTCTTCGCACCGAGATAAACATCGCAAAAAGATCGTGGATTGTTAATCCGGAACCATATCTTGAAGTTCAACACACGAAAATCACTGCACTAAATATCATTGAAACCTACAAATATCTTGGTATTGAGATTGGGGCACGATTAAAATATGCATCAATAGCAGAAAAAATTCAAAAAGACCTACACTCCATTTCGCGCGCCCCTTTGGAACCACATCAGCGACTCTACATTCTCAGAACTCATCTCATGCCTGGCCTTGTACACCATCTCAGCTTCGAAAAAATAAGCCTCAAGTCTTTGAACGCCGCCGACGTCACCATTAGACGAACAGTTCGACATTGGTTGAAATTACCGAAGGACGTCCCCAATGCATTCCTGTATGCCCCAGTCCGACTGGGAGGTCTCGGAATCCTTCAACTTCGGAAATGGATTCCAAATATAAGAATTCGTCGCATGTCACAGGTCTTAAAAGAAGCCAAGGCGAATAGAGACCAATTCATGCTGGACGTCCTTGGAGGCGGAACGACAGTGATGGGAGAAGTCAGGAAGTTTGGTCTCCCACAGAATTGTACAGACGCCAAAACAATGGGCATCAGAACGGCAAAACAACTGTACAAAGCAGTTGACGGATATGGACTCCAGTCATTTTCAAACGCCATTGGTCGAAGCGAATGGCTAATCGATGGAATTAGCAGAATGACATCAGATCAATGGATCAACTGCGTGAAGGTTAGAGCCGCGGTTCTGCACAACAGATTGCGGGAATCGAGGTACAAGATGTATTTGAGCACTCTCTGCACTGCTGGATGCCGGACTGAGGAGTCGCTGGGCCATATCATACAGCGGTGCTATGTTACCGATGGTCCTAGACATGTTAGACACAACTCCATTTTGGCCATGTTAGGAAGCAAACTTGAGAAGATGGGGTTTACTACCAGCATCGAACCCAGAATCCCGACGATAGAAGGAGCAAAAATTCCTGATTTGTGCGCATGGAAAGGCTCCACATACGTCGTGTGTGACGTGGCAGTGGCATCGGATATTGCCGACTTGAACAAAATACATGCTTCAAAAGTCGCAAAGTATGACCTTCCGGGAATCCACCAATGGATGAAGGAAAATAATCCGATGCCAGAACAACGGAGTCAAAAAGGTACCATCACCGCCCTGGTCTTGAACTGGAGAGGAGCAATAGCAGAAGAGTCTTGGAGGGTTTGGAGAAGATTTGGGGTCTCGAGGAGGTTCCTCATGTGGACCTCCATAAAAACGATGCAGGAAACCCATAAGATTTGGCGACCTTTTAAAAATAACGCCTGGAGAAGAAGGAAACAGAAGAGTTCAATTGAATGACATTTGTGAATGTACAATGACTCGTAAGATCGACTTGATTGTCCTTTTTTTCTCGATGGTCTGACGGGATCTCCCAGACCCATTGGCGGACCTAAAATTATTGGATCGGATTTTGAACTGATTGTTTTTTTGTGAGTTTTTGGCTGGGCTAATAAAGGAAAAAAATAAATAAATAAAATAATAATAATAATAATAATAACAATGTTCATGATAATTCAAACTCAATCTGTAACCAAGGCAACTGCCACAATTGATAGCGTTCTCTTACATCGGGATGTCTGCTTCTGACGATGTCGTAAGAGATGCTGACATTGTACTCTCTGTAAACCTGTACAGAGTCAAGTTCTGTGACGTACGTCAAAGCTTCAAAGCTTAAAGGCGGAAGACCTTACGTCGTACGAGATGTCGTTGAACTTTGTTATGTCCTCCAATTTTTTCAAAGGTACTTTTTTCAGGGCAACCAGGTCCCCACTTTCAATGTGCTTGGCTTTAAAAACAATACCGTGAGCACCTTCGCCAATTCGGCCCGAAATTTTGTATTGCTGCATTTTATCCGGCCATAGCCAAAATAAACAGAAGCATTTGGAAACCAAACCGAAATATAACGAAGTTTAATTTGTTTTGATTTATGTACAATTGTCGGTTGCTATTAGCATCTCAAATATTTAGAAAATATAACCTTTAATAAATTGTAATTTTGATAATCAATAAAATCCTTCATACAGTGATTGTAATAATTGTTTAAATTTATTGTAATGCAATATAATATTACAATGTTACCAATTAATATAATTTAAATTTTAGAATGTTGTATCTACAGTTTAACAGCTGTTGTTTATCCACTTAGAAAATCTATTATATTACTAGAAGTTCCTGGGTTCCTCGACTTGAGCAAAGAATAGTTTGTCTGTCTATTTATCAATTTGATCAAGATGGCGGAGGATTTTGACATTGATGCTATGCTTGAGGAAACTTTTAAAAAATCGGTTGGTGTCATTGTAGTAATTTTACTTCCAAAATTCCCTATAATTTTAACCCAATGCGCCTTTCACATATACCACAAATAACAATAATGCGCTGGATGAACTTTAGGAAAATGATAAAGGGAAAGAGAAACAGTCATCTCCAAGCCATAACGATAAAGACAAGGATAGGAAGAAAAGGTCTTAGATGAATAAGTTTTTTGAATTTTGCATTTGGGTCACTCTCTGCACTTTTAGTCACTAAGCCCTTTTTGTGATTGTCTTATATGGAGTAGTCTGTTGGTGATGACGATTGTGATTGCGTGAATGTGAGTGTCTGCGCTGCTATGATGTGGTTTAACTAAAGTTTCAAATATCACAACGATCAAACAGGCCGAAAGACTTGCTAGACAAATTCAGTCTCATTCTATTAATAAACCTCACTCGACTACTGGTGAAGGTACTTATTTCCAAATAATGTTGCAATGTTAACATCATTCATACACAAATCTGGAGTATAAAACATGGTCATGTAATTAACTTTATTAATAACAATTATTAATAATGTCACCTCTGAACTTTCAGGGAGCCCGAGCCGGAATTGACGCCAGAGGAAATAGACGTTAGGACCGTCTTCTGCATGCAATTGGCAGCCAGGATTCGCCCTCGTGATTTGGAAGAATTTTTCTCCTCTGTCGGAAAGGTAAATAATCTTTGTACTTGTGACTCTCAAGGGTGATTTTTTAAATTGAAAATAGGTATATTTTACATTTGTTTGTTAAAATTGTTTTGAATTGTCTTTTAGGTTAGGGACGTTCGTCTCATCTTGGACAACAAGTCTCACAGATCAAAAGGGATTGCATACATAGAGTTCAAAGACATCGAATCTGTTACGTTGGCCATCGGTCTTAGCGGGCAAAGACTGCTGGGAGTGCCGATCATCGTGCTGAATGCCCACGCGGAGAGGAACAGGCAGGCCAGCACCAACCAGCCGGCTTCCCTGATGCCCTCTGGTGCGATGAAGTCTGCTGCAACGGAGCATCCCGGAAGACTCTACGTGGGATCGCTCCATCCGGGCGTCACGGATGACATGCTCGAGTGTATCTTTGATTCATTCGGGAAGGTGGGTTGCTGGAATTATCGTGTGTTTTATGACAACTTGTTGCTCAGTATGCTTGTACGTCATAACTAAACAAGTTGCAAATACTATGTGCAACTTAACACACATTAGATTATTAATTAATTGTAAATCAACAAAAGATTCAGCTAATGCTTCCACTTTTAGCTCCAAGAGTTGAAACTCGTTAAAGATCTTAGCACTGGCAGATCGGCTGGATATGGATTCATAACGGTTAGTTTTTAATTGGTTTATGACTTGACTATTAGCTATTGTTTGTTGTTTTGCATTTCAATTTGTTGATTTTGTTTTTAGTATTGCGACATGGACGATGCCAAAAAGGTTGTGAGTCAATTGAATGGTCTTCCGCTGGCTGGAAAAGCAATCAAGGTTGACATCTGGAATTATCAATCAGCAATCAATTATTGCTCGATTATTAGTGCCATATAATGACTTCTTTACAATTTTCAGATCGGTTTTATGTCCGAGAGGTCCTCAGAAAGTTTGACATTCGACGCAGATGAAATGGAACGAGCAGGATTTAACCTTGGAGCTACTGGAAGACTTCAACTAATGGCCAAGCTAGCTGAAGGTTTGTTTCCTTTGATCGATGTTAATTCATTTCAGTAATAATATAATTTTATGAGTTTTTGCAAATAGCATTTCAACATAGCAGAAGTCTCAACTTAAGCACGATAGATCATAAAAATTCTACCTAAAATAAAAAGCTGCTTCTTTCACAGGGACGGGTATGCAACTGCCAGCTGCAGCTGCCAACGCCCTCAGCATTCCTCAGTCCGTTGCCGCTCCTCCTATAGCCACCCAGTGTTTCATGCTGTCCAATATGTTTGATCCTTCCAAGTTTGTGATTTTTCTGTACATTGATACTATAACTTTTATAAGGAATTAGATCTAGTCATGTTTAATTGCTAGATTTAAAAATAAATATGTTAATGAATTGCTTTTTTTCTACCAGAGAAACGGTCCCCAATTGGGAGGTGGGACTTCGCGATGAAGTCATCGAAGGATGCAAGGACCACGGAGGAATCATTCACATATTCGTTGACAAAAATTCGGCAGAGGGCAACATTTACGTCAAGTGCCCCACCGTGGCTAGTGCCGCTGCTTCTGTCAATGCTCTCCACGGAAGATACTTTGCTGGTAGGACTTTTTTCTATTTTTAAGGATTAATCTGTCTATTTTTGGACTGTTCGTGTTTATACCTCGATATGATCAAAGTCTGTTCTATCGAATGATCCTTACGTTAATTGAATTCCAGGTAAAGTGATCGCGGCGTCTTACGTACCTCTGCCTAATTATCATTCCCTCTTCCCTGATGCCATTACAGCTCAGCAAGTGCTGACACCTTCAAAGAGCGCATAAATGAAATCCTGAAACTACATGAATCATCGAGCCTTCTGGGCTTATTTTATTGACAACTTATGATAGACTGTAACTTATAAACGTTAGAGACCATTTGTTTGTAAAATATCCGCATGCTAATTGTTACAGACCAAAAGTCTAGTGCTGGGTGAGTTTGTGGTCACTAGCTACTTATTATCTGGTCAAAGGGCATGAGACTTATGCTTTGAATAAACGTTCGTGCTGGTTTATTATTCGGCACTCGAATTTCGCCCATTTGGATTATGATGAGCTGCTGGATACATTGGTCGCCGAAGAGGGAGAATGCCCTGGTCTTTTGTTCCATTGGTTAATTGAGCTTAATTGCTAAGAGCCGGATCTAGCGTGAGGATTAGATAAGTACGGCTGGCTTCGTTCGAGAATCAGTAGCTTAATTTTGTTTTTCTGTTGTAACAATTAGTTCTTTGGCACGACAATTCGTTTGGTCTTGTTGGACGCCAAAATATGGTTTCGGCGTCTTTAAAATGACTTGACTTCCGTATTGCGGTAACTTTATTCACACACCAAGAACGCGCAACAACAAGAAGGGAGGGCGGAACCAAAAAACATTAAAATAATAACTCGAACTATTTTAACAAAACAAGTTTTTTAAACATATAAAACTCAACACCTTCTCATTTTGTTAAAAATCCATCGAATTATTATCTAAGTCCCATTCTGTCCTTCATCATGTTCAGCCTCTCTTCACTAACTGGTTTTGTCAAGATGTCTGCAATCTGAAATTCTGATGAGACTCTTTTGACACACACATCGCCTTCAGTGACTTTTTCTCTGACGAAAAAATGTCTTGTCTTGATATGTTTGGTTCTTTTGTGATATTCTGGATTCTCAGCTAGTTTAATTGCAGCTTCGTTATCAACGTAAATTTCTGGTTTGTTAGAATATCCAGTAATGTCCTCTAACAATCTTTTCAACCAAATTGCTTCTCTAGTAGCTTCACTTGCAGCAACTACTTCTGCTTCAGTCGTTGATATGGCTACTGACGTTTGTCTCTGACTAAGCCAACTGGTAGCACCTCCAGAATAAATACAAACAACACCTGATGTAGATCTTCCCGTGGTAGTGTCTCCTCCATGATCAGCATCACTATATCATATCAAAGTATCGTTCGTTCTAGAACTGCTGTAAGTAATACCAATATCTCTGGTACCCTGAAGATATCTAAATATCCTCTTAACCTTTACAACATAATCTCTAGTTGGGTTTTCTAGGTTTCTAGAAACAATACTAACTGCATACGCTATATCAGGTCTTGTCCTTGTCATTAGGTACATTAATGCGCCTACCGCTGATCTGTATGGAAATTTGATCTCGTTTTGATCATCACGGACTTCATCTGCCTTCTCAGATTTAATAATGGATGTTGGACATGGGCGACATTTGTCCATTCCAAATTTCTCTAGAATCTTTTGAGTAAAGTTTCTCTGAGTGATTTTTATTGAGCCATCAGATTGTTGATTTCAATTCCAAGAAAGAATGTAGCTGGTTTAGCAACAATCTTGAATTCTTTCTCTAATTTCTGCTTGAAATCTCTAAGATCTGATTCTGACGTGGCTGCAACGATTCCATCGTCGACATACAAAGCAACTAAAATTTTGCTATGCTTTTTCTTTTGAATGAAAAGACAAGGATCTGCATCACTTTTCACAAAACCAAGATTCAACAAAAAATTTCCAAAACGTTTGTTCCAACATCTCGGAGCTTGCATACCTTTTTAGAACCATCATCAAATCCCTCTGGTTGTTGCATGTAAATGTCTTCATCAAGTTCTCCATATAAAAATGCTGTTGATACATCAAACTGCATCATTGACATTCCTTCTGCAGCTACAACACTTAGTAAAGTTCTAATTGTACCACTTTTAGCAACTGGACTAAATGTTTCAAAATAATCCTTTCCTTTTTTCTGATAAAAACCTTTAACAACCAATCTTGCTTTGTGACGTTCTATTTGACCTTCAGAGTCGCACTTAATCTTGTAGACCCACTTACATGGCAAGATTTTTGTTTTTTCAGGTAAATCAACCAGTTCCCAGGTTTTGTTTTCTATTAGAGAGTTCATCTCATTTTTAATTTCATCAATCCATTCTTTTCTTCTCTCAGAACTTATTGCATCATCATAAGATTCTGGTTCTTTTATGTCTAGTACATATACTTCTGCTACTTGTGTTAGCAATACATAATCATCAAACTTCTTGGGTTTATGTAAAGCTGATCTATCTCTGAGCTGATGACCTACTGATTGTTTTCTAATTTCATCAGTACTAACTTGGTTTTCATCCTCACTACCTTGATTCTGCTGATCTTCACCTTCTGAGTTGGATTCACTGTGAGGTTCTATTGTGGACTTTGTTGGCATCTGTAACTCAACAGTTTCTCCACATTCTTTTGGCTTTTCTTGAAATACAACATCTCTTGAGAAAATAATTTTCCTCTGTTGCTTGAGCCATACTCGATAGCGTTCATCACCATCGTAGCCTACTAGATAGAATTAATCGCTTTCTTATCCATTTTTGTCGTCGTTGATCAGGTATGTGAACATAACAAGCAGAACCAACAATACGTAGATGACTGATCCTAGGTTTCTTACCTGTCCAAACTTCCCATGGACTCACACCATCTATTGATGACTTGCCTGTTCGGTTCAGAATGTAGACAGCTGTATAACATAATTCTGCCCACATGGGCACTGGAAATTCAGCTTCTGAATTTGAGTGCTTCAAAGTGCGAGCCAATTCTACTATTGTGCGGATTTCACGTTCACTACCACCGTTTTGCTGAGGTGTGTACGGTGCTGTCAGTCTTTGGTGATTCCAAGACTGCGAGGGATATTTCGAATTTCGTCATTGTCGAATTCACCCCCATTGTCACTCAGAAATTCTTTCACATTATGGCCTTGACACTTTGCTGTAGCCAGAGCCTCCTGAAGTGCTTGCTTGACTTCAGCTTTCTGTCTGATGAATCTCATTTTACTGAAATGATCTTTGAAGACAACAAAATATCGTTTTCTGTTAAACGATTCTCCACTGAAAGGACCACAGACATCTGCTGATAGGAATTCACCTGGTTTACTGGTGGCACTCCTTCTTCCAAACTTTAATCTATGAGCCTTTCCATAGATGCAAGGTTCACATATCACTGTATCAAGCTGAACATTGATGTTCAATTCTCTCTTTAGAAGATTTTTTACATGACGTTTGTCTTGATGTCCAAATCGTTCATGATACAATTGAAGTAGTGAACATTCACTGACTAGGTTTACCTCGGCTGGAGTTTCAGGACTTATTGCTATCAGTCCCGCTTCGTATAAGGTACCATTTAACTGTCTTGTCCCTTGAATAACTATTTTGCCCTGAATTCTTAAGCAACACTTTGTGGCAGTTGACTGAAACTTGCTCTGTAAATTTTTGTCTTGAGCAGCTAGAACTGAGAAGAGATTTCTACTCAAACTCGGAACATACCAGACATCTGACAAGGTTAGTTCCTGTTGCTTATTGTGGCCAAAATTTTCACTGTGCCTTTACCTACAGCAGGAAGAACCTTTTTTCCTGCAGTTTGTACCGTCTGTGGTACTGCAAACTTTTCAAAAGTTTCTAAATTGTCTGGACTATTTGTGATGTGTTTCGTTGCTCCATTATCTATGAACCACTTATCATGAGTCTTTGCTGTAGATGCCTCGAAGATGAGCACAATACTGCATTCAATGTTTCACCATGACTTGTTCTGGATGATGCTGTTGCAGAATTCTTTGCAGGTCTTCCATCGGCGATCCACTTGCTGCACTGCTTTACCCAATGACCAGCTCCATGACAGTAATTACAGTTGCCGACTTGCTTCTTCTTAAATGCTCTTGGCTTCTCAGACATGTGTTTCTGCTTTGAGGTGTTGGCAACTAGAATGTCTTGCTGAGCTGAGCTGTGTGTCATATCTGTCTTTAACTCTCTTTCAAACATGCACAGCTGAGTAACTAGTTCATCTAATGATTTCTTTTCATCACTTAGCACTAGCCAACTTGACTTGAAGATTTGGAAACTGCTTGGCAGTATATGCATCACTTTGCATATGAGCAACATCTCTGGTAGTTTCCTTTCTCCTGCTTCTTGAAGACCACTATTTAGCTCGTTCCACAGTGTTTTTAGTTTAGCTACTTGGGCTGAAACATCTACATTTGATATCCATCCAAAACTAAAAAACTCACTGCAAATTTGAAAAAGCTGGTCTCTGGCTGATGCTTCAAAGTATCTTTTCAGCTCCTCCCAGACTTCTTTTGCAGTCTCCCTATCCATGATTTTCTGGTAGGTTTCTTCTGAGACAGCATTGGCTATAACTGATTTGACATAACTGTTAGCCTTTCTGAACTTATCTGAGATTTCTTTGTGAGCCTTTCTTTGTTCTTCTGTGGGATTTTCTGTTAGTTCGGGTTTCAGCAGCTTGCCATCGATAACGTCAACTGCACCTTCGTTTTAGTCGATGTAGTCTCGAATTCGCCTCTTCCACATCGGCCAGTCAGTCGTGCACCTCAATGGTTTTATCTTTATTCCCATCGAGTCCATTTGACGTTATTTAAAAAACAGCACCGCTAATGTTAGAACTGACTTCAGAAAACTATATCTTAGCGCTCGGGGAGCTCTGGGCCCATAACCTATTGCGGTAACTTTATTCACACACCAAGAACGCGCAACAACGAGAAAGGAGGGCGGAACCAAAAAACATTAAAATAATAACTCGAACTATTTTAACAAAACAAGTTTTTTAAACATAAAAAACTCAACATTCCGAATGTTAAATATTTCAATACGTTCAGTCTTGGGTTAGTAGACTATGTTTAAAATATACGGACACCGTCTTGCAAGCATTTTGCAGAGAGCGATCGACGAATTTTGTTATAAATCTCTTCCAGAAAATTATGATTTGGAGATTGATGGTCTAATATACATAGGTGAGATCGGGTCTCACAATCAAGCTGTTCTCAAGCTTAGTCGAAATGTAAGGACTTGTGCTGAAATCGATAACAGAAATTGTGATGATTCTGCTTTGGATGACAAACGAGAAACTGTGCACGAAGTTGTACCAGAGGGCAAAAGTTGTAGACATTTTGATATGTCTTCTGAATGTGAGGATCTTTCAATGGATTCACAATGTCCATCTGAATTCATTAAGGCTTGCCCCTCTGGAAAACTTGGTCATTGTAATAATCCTCCTGCAGTCCACTCTGAAAATGAAGATATAGAAATAGATCATATAGATTGCAGACAAAGAAGTGAAGCAGATTCCACAAATCTCGATGACTTACCAGTAGCTTGTCCCATCAACTGAACTCGTGGCTTTTGTTACTGCTGAAGAATCTGAGAATGGAAAATCAAAGGAAGAATGTGATAAAGTTTATGAATGTTGTTCCTTAAGGATTGTCTTGGTTCGGTTTTCGCTCCTACGAAAGCCATTACATCGTTAAACACTCATGTCAACAAATACATCCAATGACCGCAGATTCACAAAGACTTTGCAATAGAACTAATTAAATAATCAAAGGCAAAACATCAGAACATAAATGAATGATTGTTGATTCAGAACATACTAGTTCAAATGATGTCAACTTTGAAACCACCTGAAGAAAAAATTCACAATAAATTAACACTTTAAGTATTCATCACCAACCAACTTCTCTAAAAAACATGTTTTATGTTTTTTAAAGGTCTTTTTAAAGGGAATTCATTTATCTAACTTTTTCGTCTGCAAGCCTGTGGTACGGGCCATAAAATCGGCTTTAATCGTTTTTTTATTAATTAATAAATGTTCTCGATTTTTTAGATATCCCAAAACTAGATTCCGACATTCCTTGGAGTGTCTACTATTTTTTAAAACAAACCGCTTTTTTTTATCATAAGAGTTTGATTTTCAATCATTTAAATCGTGAAACTAGGTTTTGTTGCCGATCGTGTTGCAGATTTCACTCCCGTTATTACATTTGTAATCGGTATAGGTAGAAAAAGATTCGAACCAACCTTTATTAGTTACGTCCGATTTTATCTAAACTTTAAACATTCGACACCTAAAAACCTATCCAATGTTGTGTAAAGTGAGCGTGCCGCAGCTACAGAGATGCACCTGATAGAAATTGTGTATGTATATGTTCATATTAAACTCCAGATTAGTCAATTGTTTTCAAAATTTTTAAATTTTTTAATGTCTCAAATTGTTTTAAATCAGTTTTAAATTTTTGATATACCGCCGACAAAATGGAAAAAAACCGGCACAATACCAAGTCCCAAGGCGAAAATTAAATAAAAACTCAAACTAGGATGCAGAAACTTCTAAAAGCTGAAAGAATTATAAAGCTTAGAAATTTTCGTCGATCCAAACAAGATGGCTTGAACCCTGAATCGGCAATTTCCCAGGAACACCAAGACTGGCAGTTTTGAAGCATGTAACTAAGCTTAGTGCAATCATATTTGCATACAAACTACACCAAGGACAACCTCGGACCATTCCCACTAACCACACGTAGGGAGGTTAGAACATCCTATCCAAGGCATCTGTCATCTTTGCTCGTTTAGGCAGTGAATATGCCACGAGCCACCATTGTCCCACAATTTATATTTCTTAGAGTATAAAATGCAATGTACCACGACTGATACTCGCTATTTCAACCAGCAACCAACCACATCACCGAATATTAACGAATCATTGAACAATTCTGTTACTACACATCGTATATCGATCAACTTCCGAGAGAGGCTGATCCGAGCACTCGGACTTCCTACTCATGGTATTTCGGCGTCGTCTGGGCGTTGCAGAGTCTCCACTTTCGAGAAGAGAATCGGCAGCAGAATTATCGCCCACCAGGGTAACGGGATTTGAAGGGTTCACGTCGCTGCTAGCTTTCTGATTCACCTCGAGAGATTCCAAATCATTTTCCATAGTTTCGTTCTCTACCACGGATTTCAAACTGACTGTACTGTTGAAGAGAATGTTGTCGGGAGAATTCAGAGAATATTTCCTCAGCGACTGGGCGTCAATGACGATGACCTCTGCAGAAGCGGGCGTAAAGTTTGCGTTGTTGTTGTTCTCGTACGTTCCGAAATCAGACAGACTTTGACTTCTTCTGAACACGATCGCTTGAGAAGGGGCAAAATTCAACTAAAATGGAATCATACAAATTGACATTAGACTAAGGTTTTAAAGATTTTATCAAATCAAAACTTTACAGATTATTAATTCTTAATGTATGTCATAATTAATTCTTAATTAATTACAGATTTTTAATTGAATAAATAATACAATCACTATTTTATTTATTGCAAAAATTGAAGTTGAATTAAAGCAGGAAGGTTACAAGAATGTAAATATTGAAGCCCAAAAAAAGATTTCAACATCGATCCTTGGCAGCCATCAGGAGCCATAGACGCCAATCGTATTACCGAAAGATTTTGAGGGCTCAGTCCGGTGATATGAACAACAGAGAGGTTACGGAATCAAGTGAAGAAAACAACGAACGAGATTGTCCAGCCATTCCTTCCGTAAACGATGATGATGAGCGATGGGAAAGCATTGCCAGAGCAGAGTTGAGTTTGAACTCGTTAGAAAAGAAAAGAATCAATCTGGCCATAAACAGAATCGTGCCTCAATTTTCAATTAAATCAATTCGGAAAATCAGAAATAAACCCAGTTATCGCCAATTTCTTAATGACATCGTGATGCAAGAAATAAGAGCCCCTTGTTCCTTCGATCCAGTGGAAGACATGGTAAACAGTGAGATCAAACTACAACAATTTATTCTGAATCGCTATGAATGCATCCATCTTTCTAGCGAAGAACTGTCCTTGCTGCTCCGCAATTCAACAGACAAGACCACTCAGCAGGAGCTAATAGACAAAGAATATAGCAAGTGGACAGAAAATCTTCTCCCCTCAATAACCGGTAAACAATTCATCCGAAAGAATTCGAAACGACCAACACAAAAGAAAAGAACAACACCAAACAATGCCAAAGGTCGAATATTCGTAAAAGTTAAGACTAGACTCAGCAAAAAAGAACTGAGAACCATTGAAAGACAGAGACAAAGGAAAGTCATTCAAGACTTGTTCAGGAAAAATCCAGCAGCAGGGGCACGAGCAGTGTTGACAGAGGAATTCAAAGAAAAGTCAAAGGCAACTCCAGGAAAAGAATTGATCGAGTATTGGGAGCAAGTTTTCTCAAAAAAGTCAGTTGAAGATGATAGACCAGTGACAGTTGTTGGCGGAACTCTGTATGATTTAGAATTGCCAGTCACCAGCGATGAGGTGAACTCTGCTATTAGAGGTCTCCGAGATGCTGCGCCAGGACACGACAAATTAAAGAAAGAGCACATAGAAGGGATCAAGAATATTGACTTTGCAGTTCACATGTCACTGTGGCTGTTAACTGGTCTGCTTCCGTCTTCATTCAAAATTGGGATCGTGACATGCATTCCAAAAATAAGTGGAGCCACCAACCCAAGCGAGTTCAGACCCATCACAGTGAGCCCAATCATTGGTCGACTCTTTCATAGGATCATCAACAGACGGATGATCTCCTTCTTGCCGTTGTCTCCGCGCCAAAAAGCGTTTCGTCAAGGAGATGGTCTGGCCGATAATATATGGTTGGTAAAGTCCCTCATCAAGAAAAAGAAGCAGGAACTGAAAAAGTTAAATTTGACTTTCGTAGACGTATCCAAAGCGTTTGATTCAGTTTCTCATCATTCAATCATGAGAGCTGCTTCTCGACTCGGGGCGCCTCCATTGTTTATCAATTACTTGACAGAACTGTACAGAAATAGTTGGGTTCAAATCAAGACTGCAGACGGAATTAGTAATCGCATTCAAGTGGGCAGAGGCGTCAAGCAAGGAGATCCAATGTCTCCTATGCTTTTCAATGCCGTTATTGACATGGTCCTTAGCGAAGTGGACAAGTCAATCGGCGTAACCTGTTACGCTGAGTCCAAAATAAAATGCAACTACGTTGCCTTTGCTGACGACCTCTTGCTGATGTCTACAACAGACGTTGGAATGCAGATGATGCTTCAACAACTTGAAGGAGGAATGTCTAAGGTGGGATTAGCGATGAATCCAATCAAGTGCGCATCTCTTCGCACCGAGATAAACATCGCAAAAAGATCGTGGATTGTTAATCCGGAACCATATCTTGAAGTTCAACACACGAAAATCACTGCACTAAATATCATTGAAACCTACAAATATCTTGGTATTGAGATTGGGGCACGATTAAAATATGCATCAATAGCAGAAAAAATTCAAAAAGACCTACACTCCATTTCGCGCGCCCCTTTGGAACCACATCAGCGACTCTACATTCTCAGAACTCATCTCATGCCTGGCCTTGTACACCATCTCAGCTTCGAAAAAATAAGCCTCAAGTCTTTGAACGCCGCCGACGTCACCATTAGACGAACAGTTCGACATTGGTTGAAATTACCGAAGGACGTCCCCAATGCATTCCTGTATGCCCCAGTCCGACTGGGAGGTCTCGGAATCCTTCAACTTCGGAAATGGATTCCAAATATAAGAATTCGTCGCATGTCACAGGTCTTAAAAGAAGCCAAGGCGAATAGAGACCAATTCATGCTGGACGTCCTTGGAGGCGGAACGACAGTGATGGGAGAAGTCAGGAAGTTTGGTCTCCCACAGAATTGTACAGACGCCAAAACAATGGGCATCAGAACGGCAAAACAACTGTACAAAGCAGTTGACGGATATGGACTCCAGTCATTTTCAAACGCCATTGGTCGAAGCGAATGGCTAATCGATGGAATTAGCAGAATGACATCAGATCAATGGATCAACTGCGTGAAGGTTAGAGCCGCGGTTCTGCACAACAGATTGCGGGAATCGAGGTACAAGATGTATTTGAGCACTCTCTGCACTGCTGGATGCCGGACTGAGGAGTCGCTGGGCCATATCATACAGCGGTGCTATGTTACCGATGGTCCTAGACATGTTAGACACAACTCCATTTTGGCCATGTTAGGAAGCAAACTTGAGAAGATGGGGTTTACTACCAGCATCGAACCCAGAATCCCGACGATAGAAGGAGCAAAAATTCCTGATTTGTGCGCATGGAAAGGCTCCACATACGTCGTGTGTGACGTGGCAGTGGCATCGGATATTGCCGACTTGAACAAAATACATGCTTCAAAAGTCGCAAAGTATGACCTTCCGGGAATCCACCAATGGATGAAGGAAAATAATCCGATGCCAGAACAACGGAGTCAAAAAGGTACCATCACCGCCCTGGTCTTGAACTGGAGAGGAGCAATAGCAGAAGAGTCTTGGAGGGTTTGGAGAAGATTTGGGGTCTCGAGGAGGTTCCTCATGTGGACCTCCATAAAAACGATGCAGGAAACCCATAAGATTTGGCGACCTTTTAAAAATAACGCCTGGAGAAGAAGGAAACAGAAGAGTTCAATTGAATGACATTTGTGAATGTACAATGACTCGTAAGATCGACTTGATTGTCCTTTTTTCTCGATGGTCTGACGGGATCTCCCAGACCCATTGGCGGACCTAAAATTATTGGATCGGATTTTGAACTGATTGTTTTTTTGTGAGTTTTTGGCTGGGCTAATAAAGGAAAAAAATAAATAAATAAAATAATAATAATAATAATAATAACAATGTTCATGATAATTCAAACTCAATCTGTAACCAAGGCAACTGCCACAATTGATAGCGTTCTCTTACATCGGGATGTCTGCTTCTGACGATGTCGTAAGAGATGCTGACATTGTACTCTCTGTAAACCTGTACAGAGTCAAGTTCTGTGACGTACGTCAAAGCTTCAAAGCTTAAAGGCGGAAGACCTTACGTCGTACGAGATGTCGTTGAACTTTGTTATGTCCTCCAATTTTTTCAAAGGTACTTTTTTCAGGGCAACCAGGTCCCCACTTTCAATGTGCTTGGCTTTAAAAACAATACCGTGAGCACCTTCGCCAATTCGGCCCGAAATTTTGTATTGCTGCATTTTATCCGGCCATAGCCAAAATAAACAGAAGCATTTGGAAACCAAACCGAAATATAACGAAGTTTAATTTGTTTTGATTTATGTACAATTGTCGGTTGCTATTAGCATCTCAAATATTTAGAAAATATAACCTTTAATAAATTGTAATTTTGATAATCAATAAAATCCTTCATACAGTGATTGTAATAATTGTTTAAATTTATTGTAATGCAATATAATATTACAATGTTACCAATTAATATAATTTAAATTTTAGAATGTTGTATCTACAGTTTAACAGCTGTTGTTTATCCACTTAGAAAATCTATTATATTACTAGAAGTTCCTGGGTTCCTCGACTTGAGCAAAGAATAGTTTGTCTGTCTATTTATCAATTTGATCAAGATGGCGGAGGATTTTGACATTGATGCTATGCTTGAGGAAACTTTTAAAAAATCGGTTGGTGTCATTGTAGTAATTTTACTTCCAAAATTCCCTATAATTTTAACCCAATGCGCCTTTCACATATACCACAAATAACAATAATGCGCTGGATGAACTTTAGGAAAATGATAAAGGGAAAGAGAAACAGTCATCTCCAAGCCATAACGATAAAGACAAGGATAGGAAGAAAAGGTCTTAGATGAATAAGTTTTTTGAATTTTGCATTTGGGTCACTCTCTGCACTTTTAGTCACTAAGCCCTTTTTGTGATTGTCTTATATGGAGTAGTCTGTTGGTGATGACGATTGTGATTGCGTGAATGTGAGTGTCTGCGCTGCTATGATGTGGTTTAACTAAAGTTTCAAATATCACAACGATCAAACAGGCCGAAAGACTTGCTAGACAAATTCAGTCTCATTCTATTAATAAACCTCACTCGACTACTGGTGAAGGTACTTATTTCCAAATAATGTTGCAATGTTAACATCATTCATACACAAATCTGGAGTATAAAACATGGTCATGTAATTAACTTTATTAATAACAATTATTAATAATGTCACCTCTGAACTTTCAGGGAGCCCGAGCCGGAATTGACGCCAGAGGAAATAGACGTTAGGACCGTCTTCTGCATGCAATTGGCAGCCAGGATTCGCCCTCGTGATTTGGAAGAATTTTTCTCCTCTGTCGGAAAGGTAAATAATCTTTGTACTTGTGACTCTCAAGGGTGATTTTTTAAATTGAAAATAGGTATATTTTACATTTGTTTGTTAAAATTGTTTTGAATTGTCTTTTAGGTTAGGGACGTTCGTCTCATCTTGGACAACAAGTCTCACAGATCAAAAGGGATTGCATACATAGAGTTCAAAGACATCGAATCTGTTACGTTGGCCATCGGTCTTAGCGGGCAAAGACTGCTGGGAGTGCCGATCATCGTGCTGAATGCCCACGCGGAGAGGAACAGGCAGGCCAGCACCAACCAGCCGGCTTCCCTGATGCCCTCTGGTGCGATGAAGTCTGCTGCAACGGAGCATCCCGGAAGACTCTACGTGGGATCGCTCCATCCGGGCGTCACGGATGACATGCTCGAGTGTATCTTTGATTCATTCGGGAAGGTGGGTTGCTGGAATTATCGTGTGTTTTATGACAACTTGTTGCTCAGTATGCTTGTACGTCATAACTAAACAAGTTGCAAATACTATGTGCAACTTAACACACATTAGATTATTAATTAATTGTAAATCAACAAAAGATTCAGCTAATGCTTCCACTTTTAGCTCCAAGAGTTGAAACTCGTTAAAGATCTTAGCACTGGCAGATCGGCTGGATATGGATTCATAACGGTTAGTTTTTAATTGGTTTATGACTTGACTATTAGCTATTGTTTGTTGTTTTGCATTTCAATTTGTTGATTTTGTTTTTAGTATTGCGACATGGATGATGCCAAAAAGGTTGTGAGTCAATTGAATGGTCTACCGCTGGCTGGAAAAGCAATCAAGGTTGACATCTGGAATTATCAATCAGCAATCAATTTGCTCCATTATCAATGACTTCTTTACAATTTTCAGATCGGTTTTATGTCCGAGAGGTCCTCAGAAAGTTTGACATTCGACGCAGATGAAATGGAACGAGCAGGATTTAACCTTGGAGCTACTGGAAGACTTCAACTAATGGCCAAGCTAGCTGAAGGTTTGTTTCCTTTGATCGATGTTAATTCATTTCAGTAATAATATAATTTTATGAGTTTTTGCAAATAGCATTTCAACATAGCAGAAGTCTCAACTTAAGCACGATAGATCATAAAAATTCTACCTAAAATAAAAAGCTGCTTCTTTCACAGGGACGGGTATGCAACTGCCAGCTGCAGCTGCCAATGCCCTCAGCATTCCTCAGTCCGTTGCCGCTCCTCCTATAGCCACCCAGTGTTTCATGCTGTCCAATATGTTTGATCCTTCCAAGTTTGTGTTTTTTTTTATACATTGATACTATAACTCTTATAAGGAATTAGATCTAGTCATGTTTAATTGCTAGATTTAAAAATAAATATGTAAATGAATTGCTTTTTTTCTACCAGAGAAACGGTCCCCAATTGGGAGGTGGGACTTCGCGATGAAGTCATCGAAGGATGCAAGGACCACGGAGGAATCATTCACATATTCGTTGACAAAAATTCGGCAGAGGGCAACATTTACGTCAAGTGCCCCACCGTGGCTAGTGCCGCTGCTTCTGTCAATGCTCTCCACGGAAGATACTTTGCTGGTAGGACTTTTTTCTATTTTTAAGGATTAATCTGTCTATTTTTGGACTGTTCGTGTTTATACCTCGATATGATCAAAGTCTGTTCTATCGAATGATCCTTACGTTAATTGAATTCCAGGTAAAGTGATCGCGGCGTCTTACGTACCTCTGCCTAATTATCATTCCCTCTTCCCTGATGCCATTACAGCTCAGCAAGTGCTGACACCTTCAAAGAGCGCATAAATGAAATCCTGAAACTACATGAATCATCGAGCCTTCTGGGCTTATTTTATTGACAACTTATGATAGACTGTAACTTATAAACGTTAGAGACCATTTGTTTGTAAAATATCCGCATGCTAATTGTTACAGACCAAAAGTCTAGTGCTGGGTGAGTTTGTGGTCACTAGCTACTTATTATCTGGTCAAAGGGCATGAGACTTATGCTTTGAATAAACGTTCGTGCTGGTTTATTATTCGGCACTCGAATTTCGCCCATTTGGATTATGATGAGCTGCTGGATACATTGGTCGCCGAAGAGGGAGAATGCCCTGGTCTTTTGTTCCATTGGTTAATTGAGCTTAATTGCTAAGAGCCGGATCTAGCGTGAGGATTAGATAAGTACGGCTGGCTTCGTTCGAGAATCAGTAGCTTAATTTTGTTTTTCTGTTGTAACAATTAGTTCTTTGGCACGACAATTCGTTTGGTCTTGTTGGACGCCAAAATATGGTTTCGGCGTCTTTAAAATGACTTGACTTCCGTATTGCGGTAACTTTATTCACACACCAAGAACGCGCAACAACAAGAAGGGAGGGCGGAACCAAAAAACATTAAAATAATAACTCGAACTATTTTAACAAAACAAGTTTTTTAAACATATAAAACTCAACACCTTCTCATTTTGTTAAAAATCCATCGAATTATTATCTAAGTCCCATTCTGTCCTTCATCATGTTCAGCCTCTCTTCACTAACTGGTTTTGTCAAGATGTCTGCAATCTGAAATTCTGATGAGACTCTTTTGACACACACATCGCCTTCAGTGACTTTTTCTCTGACGAAAAAATGTCTTGTCTTGATATGTTTGGTTCTTTTGTGATATTCTGGATTCTCAGCTAGTTTAATTGCAGCTTCGTTATCAACGTAAATTTCTGGTTTGTTAGAATATCCAGTAATGTCCTCTAACAATCTTTTCAACCAAATTGCTTCTCTAGTAGCTTCACTTGCAGCAACTACTTCTGCTTCAGTCGTTGATATGGCTACTGACGTTTGTCTCTGACTAAGCCAACTGGTAGCACCTCCAGAATAAATACAAACAACACCCGACGTAGATCTTCCCGTGGTAGTGTCTCCTCCATGATCACTGCTGTAAGTAATACCAATATCTCTGGTACCCTGAAGATATCTAAATATCCTCTTAACCTTTACAACATAATCTCTAGTTGGGTTTTCTAGGTTTCTAGAAACAATACTAACTGCATACGCTATATCAGGTCTTGTCCTTGTCATTAGGTACATTAATGCGCCTACCGCTGATCTGTATGGAAATTTGATCTCGTTTTGATCATCACGGACTTCATCTGCCTTCTCAGATTTAATAATGGATGTTGGACATGGGCGACATTTGTCCATTCCAAATTTCTCTAGAATCTTTTGAGTAAAGTTTCTCTGAGTGATTTTTATTGAGCCATCAGATTGTTGATTTCAATTCCAAGAAAGAATGTAGCTGGTTTAGCAACAATCTTGAATTCTTTCTCTAATTTCTGCTTGAAATCTCTAAGATCTGATTCTGACGTGGCTGCAACGATTCCATCGTCGACATACAAAGCAACTAAAATTTTGCTATGCTTTTTCTTTTGAATGAAAAGACAAGGATCTGCATCACTTTTCACAAAACCAAGATTCAACAAAAAATTTCCAAAACGTTTGTTCCAACATCTCGGAGCTTGCATACCTTTTTAGAACCATCATCAAATCCCTCTGGTTGTTGCATGTAAATGTCTTCATCAAGTTCTCCATATAAAAATGCTGTTGATACATCAAACTGCATCATTGACATTCCTTCTGCAGCTACAACACTTAGTAAAGTTCTAATTGTACCACTTTTAGCAACTGGACTAAATGTTTCAAAATAATCCTTTCCTTTTTTCTGATAAAAACCTTTAACAACCAATCTTGCTTTGTGACGTTCTATTTGACCTTCAGAGTCGCACTTAATCTTGTAGACCCACTTACATGGCAAGATTTTTGTTTTTTCAGGTAAATCAACCAGTTCCCAGGTTTTGTTTTCTATTAGAGAGTTCATCTCATTTTTAATTTCATCAATCCATTCTTTTCTTCTCTCAGAACTTATTGCATCATCATAAGATTCTGGTTCTTTTATGTCTAGTACATATACTTCTGCTACTTGTGTTAGCAATACATAATCATCAAACTTCTTGGGTTTATGTAAAGCTGATCTATCTCTGAGCTGATGACCTACTGATTGTTTTCTAATTTCATCAGTACTAACTTGGTTTTCATCCTCACTACCTTGATTCTGCTGATCTTCACCTTCTGAGTTGGATTCACTGTGAGGTTCTATTGTGGACTTTGTTGGCATCTGTAACTCAACAGTTTCTCCACATTCTTTTGGCTTTTCTTGAAATACAACATCTCTTGAGAAAATAATTTTCCTCTGTTGCTTGAGCCATACTCGATAGCGTTCATCACCATCGTAGCCTACTAGATAGAATTAATCGCTTTCTTATCCATTTTTGTCGTCGTTGATCAGGTATGTGAACATAACAAGCAGAACCAACAATACGTAGATGACTGATCCTAGGTTTCTTACCTGTCCAAACTTCCCATGGACTCACACCATCTATTGATGACTTGCCTGTTCGGTTCAGAATGTAGACAGCTGTATAACATAATTCTGCCCACATGGGCACTGGAAATTCAGCTTCTGAATTTGAGTGCTTCAAAGTGCGAGCCAATTCTACTATTGTGCGGATTTCACGTTCACTACCACCGTTTTGCTGAGGTGTGTACGGTGCTGTCAGTCTTTGGTGATTCCAAGACTGCGAGGGATATTTCGAATTTCGTCATTGTCGAATTCACCCCCATTGTCACTCAGAAATTCTTTCACATTATGGCCTTGACACTTTGCTGTAGCCAGAGCCTCCTGAAGTGCTTGCTTGACTTCAGCTTTCTGTCTGATGAATCTCATTTTACTGAAATGATCTTTGAAGACAACAAAATATCGTTTTCTGTTAAACGATTCTCCACTGAAAGGACCACAGACATCTGCTGATAGGAATTCACCTGGTTTACTGGTGGCACTCCTTCTTCCAAACTTTAATCTATGAGCCTTTCCATAGATGCAAGGTTCACATATCACTGTATCAAGCTGAACATTGATGTTCAATTCTCTCTTTAGAAGATTTTTTACATGACGTTTGTCTTGATGTCCAAATCGTTCATGATACAATTGAAGTAGTGAACATTCACTGACTAGGTTTACCTCGGCTGGAGTTTCAGGACTTATTGCTATCAGTCCCGCTTCGTATAAGGTACCATTTAACTGTCTTGTCCCTTGAATAACTATTTTGCCCTGAATTCTTAAGCAACACTTTGTGGCAGTTGACTGAAACTTGCTCTGTAAATTTTTGTCTTGAGCAGCTAGAACTGAGAAGAGATTTCTACTCAAACTCGGAACATACCAGACATCTGACAAGGTTAGTTCCTGTTGCTTATTGTGGCCAAAATTTTCACTGTGCCTTTACCTACAGCAGGAAGAACCTTTTTTCCTGCAGTTTGTACCGTCTGTGGTACTGCAAACTTTTCAAAAGTTTCTAAATTGTCTGGACTATTTGTGATGTGTTTCGTTGCTCCATTATCTATGAACCACTTATCATGAGTCTTTGCTGTAGATGCCTCGAAGATGAGCACAATACTGCATTCAATGTTTCACCATGACTTGTTCTGGATGATGCTGTTGCAGAATTCTTTGCAGGTCTTCCATCGGCGATCCACTTGCTGCACTGCTTTACCCAATGACCAGCTCCATGACAGTAATTACAGTTGCCGACTTGCTTCTTCTTAAATGCTCTTGGCTTCTCAGACATGTGTTTCTGCTTTGAGGTGTTGGCAACTAGAATGTCTTGCTGAGCTGAGCTGTGTGTCATATCTGTCTTTAACTCTCTTTCAAACATGCACAGCTGAGTAACTAGTTCATCTAATGATTTCTTTTCATCACTTAGCACTAGCCAACTTGACTTGAAGATTTGGAAACTGCTTGGCAGTATATGCATCACTTTGCATATGAGCAACATCTCTGGTAGTTTCCTTTCTCCTGCTTCTTGAAGACCACTATTTAGCTCGTTCCACAGTGTTTTTAGTTTAGCTACTTGGGCTGAAACATCTACATTTGATATCCATCCAAAACTAAAAAACTCACTGCAAATTTGAAAAAGCTGGTCTCTGGCTGATGCTTCAAAGTATCTTTTCAGCTCCTCCCAGACTTCTTTTGCAGTCTCCCTATCCATGATTTTCTGGTAGGTTTCTTCTGAGACAGCATTGGCTATAACTGATTTGACATAACTGTTAGCCTTTCTGAACTTATCTGAGATTTCTTTGTGAGCCTTTCTTTGTTCTTCTGTGGGATTTTCTGTTAGTTCGGGTTTCAGCAGCTTGCCATCGATAACGTCAACTGCACCTTCGTTTTAGTCGATGTAGTCTCGAATTCGCCTCTTCCACATCGGCCAGTCAGTCGTGCACCTCAATGGTTTTATCTTTATTCCCATCGAGTCCATTTGACGTTATTTAAAAAACAGCACCGCTAATGTTAGAACTGACTTCAGAAAACTATATCTTAGCGCTCGGGGAGCTCTGGGCCCATAACCTATTGCGGTAACTTTATTCACACACCAAGAACGCGCAACAACGAGAAAGGAGGGCGGAACCAAAAACATTAAAATAACTCGAACTATTTTAACAAAACAAGTTTTTTAAACATAAAAAACTCAACATTCCGAATGTTAAATATTTCAATACGTTCAGTCTTGGGTTAGTAGACTATGTTTAAAATATACGGACACCGTCTTGCAAGCATTTTGCAGAGAGCGATCGACGAATTTTGTTATAAATCTCTTCCAGAAAATTATGATTTGGAGATTGATGGTCTAATATACATAGGTGAGATCGGGTCTCACAATCAAGCTGTTCTCAAGCTTAGTCGAAATGTAAGGACTTGTGCTGAAATCGATAACAGAAATTGTGATGATTCTGCTTTGGATGACAAACGAGAAACTGTGCACGAAGTTGTACCAGAGGGCAAAAGTTGTAGACATTTTGATATGTCTTCTGAATGTGAGGATCTTTCAATGGATTCACAATGTCCATCTGAATTCATTAAGGCTTGCCCCTCTGGAAAACTTGGTCATTGTAATAATCCTCCTGCAGTCCACTCTGAAAATGAAGATATAGAAATAGATCATATAGATTGCAGACAAAGAAGTGAAGCAGATTCCACAAATCTCGATGACTTACCAGTAGCTTGTCCCATCAACTGAACTCGTGGCTTTTGTTACTGCTGAAGAATCTGAGAATGGAAAATCAAAGGAAGAATGTGATAAAGTTTATGAATGTTGTTCCTTAAGGATTGTCTTGGTTCGGTTTTCGCTCCTACGAAAGCCATTACATCGTTAAACACTCATGTCAACAAATACATCCAATGACCGCAGATTCACAAAGACTTTGCAATAGAACTAATTAAATAATCAAAGGCAAAACATCAGAATAAATGAATGATTGTTGATTCAGAACATACTAGTTCAAATGATGTCAACTTTGAAACCACCTGAAGAAAAAATTCACAATAAATTAACACTTTAAGTATTCATCACCAACCAACTTCTCTAAAAAACATGTTTTATGTTTTTTGAAAGGTCTTTTTAAAGGGAATTCATTTATCTAACTTTTTCGTCTGCAAGCCTGTGGTACGGGCCATAAAATCGGCTTTAATCGTTTTTTTATTAATTAATAAATGTTCTCGATTTTTTAGATATCCCAAAACTAGATTCCGACATTCCTTAGAGTGTCTACTATTTTTTAAAACAAACCGCACTTTTTTATCATAAGAGTTTGATTTTCAATCATTTAAATCGTGAAACTAGGTTTTGTTGCCGATCGTGTTGCAGATTTCACTCCCGTTATTACATTAGTAATCGGTATAGGTATAAAAAGATTCGAACCAACCTTTATTAGTTACGTCCGATTTTATCTAAACTTTAAACATTCGACACCTAAAAACCTATCCAATGTTGTGTAAAGTGAGCGTGCCGCAGCTACAGAGATGCACCTGATAGAAATTGTGTATGTATATGATTCTATTAAACTCCAGATTAGTCAATTGTTTTTAAAATTTTTAAATTTTTTAATGTCTCAAATTGTTTTAAATCAGTTTTAAATTTTTGATATACCGCCGCCAAAATGGAAAAAAACCGGCACAATACCAAGTCCCAAGGCGAAAATTAAATAAAAACTCAAACTAGGATGCAGAAACTTCTAAAAGCTGAAAGAATTATAAAGCTTAGAAATTTTCGTCGATCCAAACAAGATGGCTTGAACCCTGAATCGGCAATTTCCCAGGAACACCAAGACTGGCAGTTTTGAAGCATGTAACTAAGCTTAGTGCCCTCATATTTGCATACAAACTACACCAAGGACAACCTCGGACCATTCCCACTAACCACACGTAGGGAGGTTAGAACATCCTATCCAAGGCATCTGTCATCTTTGCTCGTTTAGGTAGCGAATATGCCACGAGCCGCCATTGTCCCACAATTTATATTTCTTAGAGTATAAAATGCAATGTACCACGACTGATACTCGCTATTTCAACCAGCAACCAACCACATCACCGAATATTAACTAATCATTGAACAATTCTGTTACTACACATCGTATATCGATCAACTTCCGAGAGAGGCTGATCCGAGCACTCGGACTTCCTACTCATGGTATTTCTGCGTCGTCTGGGCGTTGCAGAGTCTCCACTTTCGAGAAGAGAATCGGCAGCAGAATTATCGCCCACCAGGGTAACGGGATTTGAAGGGTTCACGTCGCTGCTAGCTTTCTGATTCACCTCGAGAGATTCCAAATCATTTTCCATCGTCTCGTTCTCGACCACGGATTTCAAACTGACTGTGCTGTTGAAGAGAATGTTGTCGGGAGAATTCAGAGAATATTTCCTCAGCGACTGGGCGTCAATGGCGATGACCTCTGCAGAAGCGGGCGTAAGGTTTGCGTTGTTGTTGTTCTCGTACGTTCCGAAATCAGACAGACTTTGACTTCTTCTGAACACGATCGCTTGAGAAGGGGCAAAATTCAACTAAAATGGAATCATACAAACTGACATTAGACTAAGGTTTTAAAGATTTTATCAAATCAAAACTTTACAGATTATTAATTCTTAATGTATGTCATAATTAATTCTTAATTAATTACAGATTTTTAATTGAATAAATAATACAATCACCATTTTATTTATACTTCTGAACTAATTTAACCTCAATGCTCTCTATGACATATGACTTTTATATTTTTATATTATATGACTTTGCAATTAATCAAATGGAAATGATTACAATAATTAATTTAAGAATGGAATGCAAATTTGTTCGGATGGTTACATCCCTGGTTGCAACAGGAAATAATGCAGGTGATAATAATAGGTAATAATGCATCAATCATTTTTTTGGTATTAATACAAAATCCAGCTCAAACTGCCAAAATCTCCCTCAGGGAATTTAGTGCTTATTTTCAAATCTAGCAAAAGAAAAATTCCAAGATAAACCACTAATAATAGTGAGTTTGTAAATGGATCGTAAACATATACAAGTTGGAGGCGAGGATCGCTGTAAGACTGGGTCCCCCAAGCACTCTGAACGGTCTCAGTGGATTGGATGATAATGTCTTTGTTCATCCTGATAAATGTCTGTGCCATGCCCAGCAACACGATGCTGTTGAATATCTTCAGCGTCAACAAGCTGAAAATGAGACGGTCCGAAATTCATTCAGAGAAAATGAAATAAAAATGATCAAATTGATTAATTCTATTAACTGATTTTATACTCAAATATGCCAATTTGTCTTAACTAATAATAATAATAATATTAATCTCAAAATCATAGACTGTTCTCCAACCAGACGAAGAAAGAAAGCAAGAGCATGACATCTAGCGTCGAAGAGATTTGGACGGAGTGCATGACGACCCTGATCAAAAGCACGGCCAGGGGTAGCGGAATGAAGCCCATCCTGCGAGATACCACGTCCACGTGGTCTGAGAAAGCCTTGGAAATAGAAAAGTGGGAGGAGTCATTGCACTTTGTTGAAGGCAAATGTGAATAAATTATGCTAATAATAATAATAATAATAATAATAATAATAACTATGTTCATGATAATTCAAACTCAATCTGTAACCAATGCAACTGCCACAATTGATAGCGTTCTCTTACATCGGGATGTCTGCTTCTGACGATGTCATAAGAGATGCTGACATTGTACTCTCTGTAAACCTGTACAGAGTCAAGTTCTGTGACGTACGTCAAAGCTTCAAAGCTTAAAGGCGGAAGACCTTACGTCGTACGAGATGTCGTTGAACTTTGTTATGAAGGCATGCTTGATCCAGTCCACGATGAACTCGCATCCCATGACCAGCATCATGTCAGGAAACAAAACCCAGAAATGTCCTTCAATAATAAAAATAATAATAATAATAATAATAATAAAACCAACAATAATAAAAACAGTAATGGCACTACACTGGTAACACATTAAGACAACTTTAAGGTTGACCTTTTCAAAACATTAATCTAGAAACAGCAGAACTAACATCATTTAACCTTTAAAGTACCATAAAATTAAGGAATATCCGATTAATTAACTGAGAGATATTAAATAAAACAAAATGAAAGATGAAAGACAAATTATTTTTTAATAAAAAAAAGCCAATTAAGGAAAATATACTAAGGAAAATATATAAAGGAAATTAAGGAAAAAAAATATCCCATAATAGACGTGAATCACTTGCCTAGGCTCCAGTTGAACTGAGCCAGGTTCCTGATGGCGACGATGAGTAAGAGGATGGTCAGGTGGAGTCGCTCTCGGACGTCACTGCAGGACATTTGAAACAAGTTGCTCTTCTCGAACTTTTTGAAAACGCTGCCCTTCAGCTCGACAAACTGGGACGGAATTGAAACGCGAAAGAAATCGGTTTTTATCGTCAGTGTTATTAGTTCGGTCGTTACAAGTTACGCCCGTTAGCTCTGCTTTTAGGTGATTAGGGTTAGGTAAATAGATTTAATCTGATGTCATTCAAATCCATTAAACTCTGAAAGAAAAACAGCATCAACAGCTTTGGACTCACGTTGTTGGACATCATGATGGTCAGTAGAGCCTTGTTGTGGGAATTGAAGGCCACGTTCAATGTGTTGGCTTGCATCAGGACTAGAATCGTATGAATAACTGATGACGGGTGCAGTTAAAGTCAAAACTGTGCATAGGATCAGCTGAAAGATTGGCATAGGAGTAGCAAAGTCACAATAGGACTGCAATGATAGTCTGCAAGTAGCAATGAGTTACCACAAGCACTCCTAGAAAGGAGTGTGCTGTGAAAGTAATTAACAAATACATTTCTAAAAACGTAGTGCTAGATAAACAATCTAGAATTGCAGGTAATGCATCCTGCTCATCGACAATTAAGACAGTTGATGTGATAATACAATCACTCTTTAAAGGATACAGACATAAACGATGGCAAACAAGAGGTGAGGCAAAAGACCCAGATGATCCCGGGTCCTGTTTTTGCTTTCCGTAGCGGTCCAGAAGAGAGAATCCAAGATGTCCTGTCCAAAAGATGAGCACAGCTTGTCTGCCACCTATCATTCATTGTTGTTGTGGTTGAGACATTTTGGACAATATCATCAATGACAGCTCTAGAAATTCAAACTGAGAAACATAATTTAGTACAATATCCTCATGAATAATTTCAACTTCTGGCTCTTCTAAATTCATAAAATGAACGAAAGAATGAACAAACGACCATCTAACATCAAGCATGTTGAAGAACAGATACAATTTGATGACAGTTTGGCCCCTAATGACGTGATACATCATCGAGACGTCTATGTAGCTCATGAGGAAGCAACAAGTGAACAGGACCACGATTTTCAGAAGGTCGCAGATTTCTGCCGGATCCAAATTTTCTTCGGAATGTGATCTGAAAACACGGTCGAGTGACCATTTAATTCAAGGCAATGGACTCTTCAGTCGTGGGTCTGCCGACATAAGAAGGCCTTTTTGTTGTGAGATTAATGACTGCTCGAACGACATCAAAATTTAATTTTAAAGTTCTGAATTATGCATTTTGAATGCCGTTAGTACTCGAGGCAACATGTTAATCAAACTTTGAAAGATGACATGTTGACCAAACAATCCACAAACTTAAGAAAGGTTTTCATGCTCAGCTTCTTCACTGTTCTCAGAAATCTCAGTGGAAGCAGTGTGAAGATGAAAAGGAATGCATCCAAGCATTGAAAGTATCCGAATGTTATAAACTGTCAAATGACATAGAAATGATTCAATGAAATGTAGAATAATCACAGAAAATAGGAATTTTAAAATCTACAAGAACTGGTCAAATAATCTACTGCATTGGTTTGAAAAATGGTGAAACAAGTTATTACATTTTTGAATCAAATGCTACTAATATTCTGTAATTGATTCGTACCTTCTCTAATTCAATTGGAATTTTGAAAAAAGTATAAACTCTTTTTCTCCTTTCTGTAAATTTTACCCTATCATTTTCTGGAAAGTAGTTTCTTGTCAGCTCATTTTTCAAATAACTAAAAAGCGTCAACTCTGAAATGTAAGAAAGACCAATGTAGATGATAACAAAAATGAATCATAACTTTATTATTAATTTGATCTGAGCAAAGTGTCCCATGATACATGATAAATAGAAGCACTTGATAAATATCCAAGTAAAATATAAAAATGCCAAGGGCATCCAGCAGCACTTCTGCAATTGAGCATGGAAATAAATAAAAGAACATTTTAAACTAACTTTTGCCCTCTGAACGCGTCTCGGGTCGTCCCTGATTTGTCTCTTCTGACTTCCGACGAAATTTCATGTTTTTACTTCATTTGATTACTAGAAAACAAAATAAACTTTCATATCACTCCAGCCAATCCTGCAACCAACCTAACAGACGTTAAAACTCCGTAAACAAGCAAGCGAGCCATAAAAATTATGCGGCAATAACAATAATATCATCAATATGTTAATCGATTTCATTTTAAATTATTGATTACGTGGAGAATACCTTTTACGTTTATTATTTGTAATTATTGTAAATGTCTGGATACTGAAAAAAGATAATTCAATTCACTATTTTCTCTCCTAGGCAATATCTACCTGCGGTTTCGACTTTTGTTTTAATTGCTACATGAATTCGAGTTCTATCTCTGTGTGAAATTCTACCCCTATTAGATTTCTATCTTAAAATTTGTTAAAAGAAAATATAAACGTTTTCCAAAAAATAATGACATTGAAAATTTATTCAAAATTAACTGTTGAAATAGTGCAAAAATGTTAATTTATTGTCGGTTATTTACAACATGAATGAATGTAAATTCATTTATCGATGTGAGCAAGTTCGACTGGAAAAATTGAATATCCGATGAAAATATTCTAGGCTCTGGAAAAGCTTGCATGACTTCAATCTTCATCTCGTGTGATGTCTTTGTCATCTGTCTACAACATGCCGGAGCAGTCATCACCAGTGTCAGATGCCTCACAGTGTTTTTCTTTAAAGGTTTCTCGACATTTTTCAGAATTGCTCTGTATTTCTTTTTTTCTCTTTGTGGCGGCCATTCTTTGTTTTTCCATATCGTCAGCAAGAATCAGGTTTCGTTTCATGAGATTTAGGTATTCCCTCGATGGTTCAACTTGTTCTTCAATAAACATCCAGTCAAGCCTTCTGGGAGATTTGTCCACTTCTATGATTAGATCATAATCATCAAATTCGCTGAAGGTTCTCTCCATTAGCGAACTGATGCATTTCGTTGAACTCCTTTGGAATTTTGATGCCACTGCTTTCCTTCTTCTCTTTAGCTTGCCGCGAAAAGCCTTATCTTTAAAAATAAATGTTTTAATTGCACCCAATATATGGATTTATTCATTATATGAATCACTTAATCGCTTAAATTTATTTGGACTCTGGTTTTGAAGATGATTTCAACTAATATAATGATATTGTAAACGTACAATTTAGCTGAATGAAGATGTGACATCTACCTATAAGTACAATGCATTTGAATAGAATTGAAGGAATTATAGCATACCACGGAGTTTTCTCTTCTTAGGAGCATTTGTTAAAAATTCCTCGTCAATAGCAAATAGTTCGAACGAACCTGAGCGTTTATTTCGAATTGACATTTAATTGTTTAAATCAGATAAATGAGTAGAAATCTTGATACTTGTTCCTTGCTTGAATTTCTACGAAGTACACTCAGTTACGTACAAAGTTGTACACCGTACCTCATACACCTGTTGACTGGAAATCTGAGATACACATCGATCGTGGGCGTTGAAAATCCCAATGCACTAATTGTAAAGAAATATTTCTACTACAGTTAAACAAAAGTAAAATACATATTAAAATCAATAAATGTTTTGTTAAGCTTCTGTTTCATTCTTTAAACAAACACTCATAATTTAAATTCACTTTTGCCGTATTCATTTGTAAATAATATAAATAATAACATCGTTTGTTATGAATTGTTACATGTTAAATGTTCTTTGGAAGTTAATTTTCGTATGAATTTATTTATGATTGCATTAATGGTAAATTAATAAAATATTAATGATATGCAAGGGGCTAGAGCTTTTCTTGCTCCGATGTTTTGAGTGAAGATAGCGGTTTGACAATCGATCTGATTACCTGCATTAATATCTATAAAAATTTCGATATGGGCCTGATTCAAAGTAGACACAACAATAGAGCGCCTGAGACGGAGCAGACGACATCAAATGCTTATAAATATCCACCGAAATCAGGCAAGGCTTTTCCTAAATAATTTTGTTATTAGATAGGATCTAATTTTATGCATAAAAGGCTATTCTGGCCCCTATTTATCCAGGTAGTTTTATTAAAGCAACTATTTTAATTTCCAGTGCCACTGAATATGATCAAAATATATTATGAAAATATAATCACAATCCTACTTTTAAAACTTTTTGCAGTATTTTATCAGTAATTGCAATATTTGCAGATGATTGTTTGTTTTATAGCATTTACAGCCTTTATATCAGATATTTTTTATGCTTGTTGCCATATTTATAGGAAATTATTTTGGCACCCACTTTTTTATGGGAGGTGAGAAGTTTGAAACCATGAAACCAGATGTTTACCTCTTTGGAGAAAATGAAGATTTGAATTTCTTGGGAAGCAAACCTTCACCAGTTAGTGATCACTTTGATGAGCCTAATAAGTGCATAGGTATTAATAGATTGAATTTCTAGCCTTTAAGCAAATAAAACTGATTGTGTAGGACCTACAAAAAATAACATTTTATTTAGAGAACTTTGATGATTGGTTACAAAATTTAAGTGAAATTTTTATCATGTTTATTTCAACAAAGCCTGAAAATTAATAAAAGATCAAGAGGCATCTTTATTTAGCCCACCTCAACAACAACAACTTTGTTTCAGAATTAAGAAATTAATATTCTAAATTCAAGCTGACATTTATCATTATTGTTATTGTTATTATTATTATTATTGTTATTATTATTAATAATATTCTTCTATTTAACATAATTTTGATAATTTTTATGGTAATGTAATATCATTTTGATCTACTAATTCTATTAAAGCTCTACTATTAATGCTAGTTTTTTTTGTTGATCATTTTATTTATTTTATTTAACCCTTTAACATTATTCTTTTCACTGATGATATCTATAATATAGATAATTAAATTATGAAACAAATTATAAATAAAATAACTTTGGCCTTAGTTTTTAGCCTTAGTGCTTTCACATATGTTTTCTTTTCAATGAGTGGTTTCATTTTTAATAGTATTTCTATTCTAAATAATATTTATTTCCTAATTAATATTATTTTCTTAATTAAGATATTTTTCTTAAATAATATTTTTCAGTTTCCCTATCCTGCTCCTCATCCTGGCGAACCTACGAAGACCCTGAAAAGTCTCGTCAACATTCGCAAAGATTCTCTCAAGTTTATCAGGTAACACGTGTCATCCGATGATATCTCATTTGTAAACAACCTTAGAACCTTGCATTCAATTGTGTTCTTCTGAAATTAACCATTATTAATTTATTTATTATTCCTTTTATTAATTCCTGAAATTCCTTTAACAGGAATTGTTTCACAAATTTGCGTTTAAATAAACGTTCGCACCCTTGGAAAAGTTGTTATTGTTTTGTCAGCCACTCTTAGCCATTGAAGTCATTTATAGAAAAGAAAGAACATAAATAAGATATGATGATGATGACTGAATCTTCAGTCATTATTCAATCAGATAATTGCTGGATATCATCGACTGCTCGCTTGCATATTAATTAGCCTGCCAGTTTCGAACGATACTTCTTTAAATCATGCCCGAACAGAGAGAGCGAGGAAAGCAAGAAGAACTCGAGCGACTCCAATTCGGACCGCGACCTTTCGCCCGACCCGGAAGAGAACCCGTCGACCTCCTACAACATCGAGTTCGTGTTCGACACGGACGTCAAGTGCGCCATCACCATCTATTACTTTGCGGCCGAGGAGATCGTCAACAAACAGGCAGTGTTGGTGGACATCATCGATATTCATGAGAATAGTACTTCGTTATGGTTATTCATGGATCAGATTAAATGCTGGAATAATAAAATGCTGGAAGGCCACTCCTACGTGATACCTTCGTTATCCTTGTTACCTTTCTTTATTAACACAATTATTAATTAATCAATAAATTTTGTAATTAATCAATAAATTTTGTAATTTATATGCTAAAATAATATCATTTCTTTCTATTAAAGCTCTACTATTAACGCTAGGTTTTTTTTGTTGACAATTGTTACCAGTACAATCATCATCATCACCATCATCATCATCGTCGTTGTCATTGATTGCCACATTCTGCATCCTTCTATATTCAATTTCCAGCTATGTCCCTAAGGACCCGAGCATGAACTCCGAGACTTTCCACTACAAGAGAGGCGTCAGTCAGGTCTTCAGTCAACCAACGCACATCATCGATCCGAGCAGATACCCGGAGAGCGAGGTGCGCACGTCGTTCCGCGTCGACGGGTCGAACGGGCCGTCGAATCGTGCGGTCGACGCTTGACCGATTTTATCGATTGCATCAACTTCATGTCTTAATCTTAAGATTTAAGAGGATGTACGAGATATTTGGTTTTCCTGAAATTTGGTGAAGAATTGTGGCCAAAACATAACATTGGAATGGAAAAATAAATAAGAATGGAAGAGCTTTTTATTTTAGATGCCTGCTTCTGTTTCATTTCAATTTCCATCTTTACAATTTCTATGATTACAAGATTAAGAATTAAAATGATTAATTAATTAATATCTTGTCAATGTCATTAGTTCAATTTAATTTAAAATCGACGTTTTATCGACCCAGTGGCAGTACAGCTTCGGCAAGGAAGTCGTGCCCATCGTCATACAGTGCGTTGTGGAAGAAGAGGGTGAGTCCCCTCTGGATCTATTGCTTGATCGCCATGTCATTCGTTGAAACTCTTCATTTCAATGATTTTATTATTACAAGATTAAGAATTTAAAATGATTAATTAATATTTATTAACGTCAACTTGTTATGCCACTGCCATGCCATGCAAGCGACCTCATTACATTCGACCTCAGTTGCCGAAACCCTTCGATTGACTTCAATCAAAGTTGAACTTTGTTTTGCCCCTGACAAGCAGCGGTGATGACAAATCATTTGTAACCCCTTCGCAGAGCACGTAGGTCACTCGCACATGACCTTTGCCGTCGTGGACAAGATGGCGGACGGGAGTTACGTCGTCAAAGCTTTGAAGCAGAAACAAATGGTCGACGGACTGTGCTATCTGCTGCAAGAGATTTACGGCATCGAAAACAAGAACACGGAATCTGTTAAGGTCGGTCTTTATCGATTTCTGCACGAGTTTTGTTAGGACTCGTCCGAGTCTCGCTTATGATTGGCTGAGGAATGTTTTCAATTGGTGATTTCATCTGAGGCTTTGATAAGCATTGCTAAGCAATGATGTTGTCATTTCTTAAATACTGGGGTTCTAGGTTAGAAATGGATTTATACAAAATGTGATGAAAATGGGTCATACTTATAATTACTTTTTTTTTGTAATAAACACTTATTATTAAACTTTTTCCAACAATTAATTATGAATCATTGTGAGTCTTTTGTGTTGTTTAACTTCTATCTTGTTTGCCTATCAGCCAGATGATGAGATAGAAGATACCGGTTCTGAATGCGTGATTTGCATGTGCGAGACGAGAGACACCATAATTCTGCCGTGCAGGCACCTTTGCCTCTGCAACGGGTGCGCGGACAACCTGAGATACCAGGTCGGTGGTATGATGGTGGTGGTTGTTAATGGTGGGGATGTATGAATCGACGTGATTTTATGAACATTGATTTAAAAAAAAATATCCTTATCAACATAAGAAATTTAAAAGCATCTTCATCATTGGATTTGTTTGGATTCATCACTTCTTGCATTGAGTTGCTATTGTCATTGATGCTGCTAAGACATGTTGCAAGGACAGGAATTAGGGTAGGGTTAGGGTTAGGGTCAGGGTGGAGTCAATTCAACAATGAAGTGCTTCCTCCAATGTTTTCATCTCGTTTAGGCCAACAACTGTCCCATATGTAGGGCTAAGTTCAGAGCCCTGCTGCAGATCAGGGCCATACAGAAGAAGAAACTGCCCCCAACCTCTGCAAAACACGGGAATGTTACGGTTTCTCTGAGACAGGTCTGTGGAAGTTGTCAGTGGCAAAGCTTTCACATTACGCAACCAAACATTGGACGATTAATATTATTATTTACTGTTAACATTATTTATTATTATTATTATTATTATTATTATATTATTATTGTATCTAGATGATTTATGTTGTTATTTTTTTTTTCCCCATTATGTCATTTGATGATTGGAGTATCTATGAGTCATTTATAAAAAAAATAATTTTTTGGAATGTTTTCTACGGAGTCACAACAGCTGCTCTCATCTGTCACTGTGTTGATTATTAAGCAATTGTTGAACAGAGAGACATCAGTTCTGGCGACGTGGAGGCTTCCGCCCAGATATGCCAGGACGGGGTACCCTTGGGCTACGAGGCGGTCTCCTTGGTCGAGGCCCTCAACGGACCCACTCTGCCCCACAGGGCTCGCCAGGTTCCGACCACTTTCACGTCGGATGCCACCTTGCAGTCCGTCTTTTGTGACAACTTGGTCTCTTCTAACGGCGGTGAGATCCTTTTGTGATGGTGTCGTGGTGGTCGTCGATGTTTTTCTTTAAGTTATTTTTACTTTTTTCAAGTAAAAGGATTCTTTATTGGTGTTGCAAATGTCATCTGCACACAAGTGTTATTTGGAATTACATCTATAAAATGTATAATTGCAGTTAAATAACGTTTTAATTGATAGGCAATTGACAATTGTTTAGACATCATTTGTCATCAGCATCATCATCATCACCACCATCAACATCATCCTCTTGACCATCAACCCCAGATGTCAGGGTGGTTCAGTCACAGCAACAGCTGGCAGGACAAGGCAATCAAATTACGATCAAGAAGGCCACTCTGGCAACGTGCGAGAACGACATAATATCATCCTCGTCCGCTTCGTCCATTTCCTCGAAAACCAAGAGTCGTTCCTTCTGCTCGACCAACGAACGCGTCGATGATTCGAACGAACGAACCAACGCAAAACATGCTGCCAATGGCGAGAGGTTCGTGACATGACAGATCAATCGATCAATTGATTGATTGATTGATTGATTGATTGATTGATTGAAAACCATGATTCTCAGACATACCAAAGGTCATGATTCATCACACACCATCATCATTGTCGTCATCATCCTCTTCGCCGTTGTCGTCATCATCATCATCATCGTTGAATATTTGGTCTCAAAAGACTGCGACTCATTTTATTTTTGCATAAAAAAGAGCAATCAACACTGCCATAGTGTCGTGCCTCTCTTAGTCAACCTGTCTGCTTTTTAACCTCAGCAATGTGGCAGAGGAGGACGTGACTTCATCGTCGGTCCAGGTGCTCAACTCGCCCGTCGAGGAAGAAACGGACAGGTGCGACAGCAGCAGCGTCCTCCCGGTCTCCATTCGGAGCTCGGCCGCAGACACCAGCATGGACTCGGAGATCGCCTCCAATTCTGACTCCGACGTCGGCCGAGACCTCCACAATGACGCGACGCCCCTGCACGCGACTCGTCTCGACGACGGAGCCAAAGGGCTTCTCGAAGAGAGACGGGACTCGCAAAGGCGGAACACGTCGGAGGACGAGGAAGGGACTTGTGCCATCGCCATCGAGGAATCTTTCTGCTTGACGCCGGCGGAAGAGGCGGTGCCCGGTCCGACCCGAGGCTCCGACGTTAACAGAGTCTGAGTCGGCACTTTGCCAGTTCGAAGGTTCTGAAGAAGGTTTTGATGATCACAAGTTAGATGTTCCCTAGTAAGGCTTAGATGTCACTTGCAACCAGAGATTTCCTGATAGAGATATCTGTTGCAGTTTGCCAAATGTCCTCAAAAGTACAAGCTATTTTGACATATCTTAGCTGTCACATGTTTTCTTCTCTGACTTAAAGCTGTTCGACGGAAAGCACGGCACGCTTTTTTTATGACATGTGAATCTCTGAGAATTTTATTCTCAAACCTCCGCCTGCTGACGTTTGCTTGTACGATCCCCTGGTATTGTTGATGATATTATAGACATTACTGACATAGGAGCAACTAACATAGTCATAAAAGTTCGATTTTGTTCTTAGAATGCTTTGACATTGACTCGTCTCCTTTCTTAATCCTTGCTTGAGGCGACTTTTTGTATCAAGAGCCGTCAAGTCGTTTAGCGCAATAACCGAGAACCTCCACGTCGAAGGTCGGAGTCCGTTCCGACCGTCGCGTTAGTCGTCGTCGTTAGAAGCCCCGAGTCCCATGACGTATTAAGCATGCGGGAAATAAAACTTTTTCAGATTATATTTCCTTCACCAAAACCTGATAAGAGTCAGTACTCCCTACTGAAAGGTGGCCATTCGGCCATTTTCTTTCAAACGGCCGAGAGATGTGGACCGTCCTGCTATGCTCTGACAGATGGGAAAGTTGAGGGAAAATTAAAATTCAAATCCTAAAAAGGTAATTGTACCACGACCGGAAACTCCGTCAGACGGAAAAAGGATTGAATGAATGAATGAATGAAGAAGGATCGAATCGACGCGCATCAGACGACCCAAAAATTTTCATGCAAAAATTGAGCCTATATAAATGCAAGAGTCTAAATGCTTAAAAATGAATTGGATCTAAATAAATAAATAATAAATAAAAAAAAGAAGGGCAAAAATAATCTTGAAAAATCACCAGGTGTCGCGAAACCGACCGACGACAAAGAACGAACGAATCTGTGCAAACAATGGGAAATTCCAAAAGGGCTGCCTCAACATAATGAAAACGTAACCGAGGAATACCTCCCTAAGAAAGCGAAACCGTCCGCTTTGCCGAGAGAAGAAGACAGGAGAAATGGAAAACGTGCGGTCCGGAAGGACCTACGACGCCGGACAAGAACCCCCGGACGTCTCTCGGCTTCGTGCCGATCGTGGAAAACCAGAAAACGGTAGAAGAATGAATGACTTCTAAACACGAAATCTGCAAAAGAAGCAGCACCCCAGAAAGCCACATCAGGGCTCGAAAATCACAAGAGAAATGACCAAGGAAAATGCATTAGAAGGATAAAATAGCAAACGAAGCACGCAGACAGTATAAAATTCAAAACGCTCGGTTATTGCAGGCGACCCCTCCGCGGGTCGAGCGGCGAAGATGCCGCCGAAACGCTAAGGAATGAAAGAATAAAGTTACGAAAGTAAAAGAGAAAAATGTATTGCTAACTGGTTAGTAAAACCGCCTCCTCCGTCGCTTTGTCCGTCTGCGCATTCAAGCTTCCAAAAACACCACGGCCGAAAATCAAGTCGAACGAGCTCAGAAAGTGACAAAGATGTCCGAACAACTGCAAACATAAAAACGAAACGCTGGAAACACTTTGTAGATTGAAAATACTAATTCTGGTTATTCTGCTCATAGGCTATTAACTTTACCGATCGATTTGTTTTCACACTATTGATATGTTCACATAATCTACGATTGTAAGACGTTAAGCACGGTAGGTATGGCAGATAATGAGCTAAAAGTGAGGCAAATAACCGGAGGTGAAATTCGAGTCGGAGCAAGTCGAACGAAAGACCGAACTTTCGGAAGACTTGCCGACCTACAATACTGAATGCTCGATTGTCGTAGAAAGAAAGAAAGGGAACCGTTCCGATTAATAAACAACGAATCGATTACATAACTAACCTGAGTCAACATTCAACTGAGTTAAAAATGAATAGAATTGAACAATAAAACGATTAACGAACGAATGAATCCGTAAATGACCCGACCGCATCGAACGAGAAAGAACGCAAGACCTCTGACGGGGCCGGGACTACAGCTACTCGTTATCATAATTTATTGCAAACGAATATGATAATGCGCTCGATTGCTCTCGGAGATTGCCTTTAGTTCGCAGATCTGTCGTTCATTCCTGGATCTGTTGGTTCCTGTTTTTGATGTCGTGTCGTTTCTTCTTCCTTCTCGTCTGCTTTCTCTCGACGATTTTGAACGGCCTCAGACAAAACGCCTGCTCTCGAAGGCGATTTGAAATCATTTGAATTTGGGAGTGGGTGGGAAGGGAAATTGTTATGCAAACATTTAAATGTAGTTATTCTTACTGGCTTTGTTTACATTATTATTCATTCATTCGATCATTCTTTTCTCCTAACAGCCAAGACATAATGTTTTGTATACACACAAAAAAATAGTGGCAACAGTAACAGTCGAACAACTTCAAATGCTTGCTTTATATAAATAAGCATTTTAACAAAATTTAATAATTTAATAACTTAACAACGTAAGACGACTCCGTCTTTTGGTTTGCAAGCCACCCACCTTGTCGGAAGAGGTGAGCATCATGTCGTCTGGAGGGTTGGTGATGACGAACCTCTTGGCGGAGGGATTTTCCGTGACCATCATGGCGGAGTCCCTGAACCTGTAGAGGCCGATGCAGAGGATGCCGTACGTTCTGAGGGCAAATGCAAACAGCTCGCCATAAGTTCTGTCGTCCTGCTATTAATGTTAGAAAAAAAAGGGAGATTTTCAGGCAACAGTAGAATTTAGAATTAGAATTTAATTGGATAAATTAATATTATATACTGATATTCTCATTATGATTGCTATTCTACAAGATAAATTTATTACTATTGTTATTATTATTATTAACACTATTATTGTTATTGATGTTAATAGTGTTCTTAAGGTCATTATAGACAAAACATGTAATGACTAAAATACTCGTTCATCATCTCTTAACCACCTGAAAACTTGCACGGGTAATCAAAACCAACCCCAAATTGCGACAAGACGCCATCATAGAGCGGCAGTAGGGCGACCCTGCACCTGTTCCTGTTCTCGAGAGTCTGGGGCGTGCAATACCCACCCCGCATTCCCACGCCCTCGGCCAGGATTTGCTCGAGTTCTGGGGTGGCACCCCCGGTGATCAGGGTTCGAATGAGTGTCAGGGCGTTGTCGTTGAAGTAGGTCTTGGGATGGAATTTAGCACATGATCAGCGCATGAAGTTGATTTACAAGTAAAATGACATAATAATTAAGTGTGAAAATAATGAATATTATTATATATCGTGTGCCCCACATGTTTAACATAATAAGAAATATCCTATTATAATCCTGTTACTTTATGCACCTTTGTACATTGTGTATGATCATCTTCTTCATGTCCCTCCAATAAATTATCATGAACAACAAATGATGATGATGATGATGATGGTGATAGTAACAACAACATTGATAACAATAATAATAATAATAATCCTAACAGTGCTCATGAGTGAGTCCAGCACGCTGACTGCAAAGGCAGTGCCACAGGCGAATGGCTGAGTCATGTACAGTTCGGTGTCGGGATCGTCATCATCATCCTGATCCAAGAATTGAACGTTGGCATCATTACCTGGAAATAAAATGAGAGACCATGTTGAAACATGTGTCATCGATTGATAATAAAAATTATAATCATGGATAAACATCTGATAAAGTGATAAAATGATTAAATTAATAATATAGATGACAACTATAATAATAATAACAACAACAATAATAATAATAATAACACTGAATCTTAACGATAACATTAATAATAATAATAATAAAAAATCTTTTTTTTAAAATAAAAAATAACATAAATCGCCTCAAAAGGAAGCCATCCTAATTGGGAATAAACCTCCGGCCATTCAGTTTATTGGTCTTGGCAAGGAAAGCAGAACTCAAGATGCAAGGATATAAAAACTATTCTTTATTTCAGAGCCTTCTTTATTTGCCCATTAAGTCCAAGTCATTCCTTCAAATTTCTGAGTCTCCATTTTGAAAGAAAATCTAAAAATAGCGAACTTCTTTTCCAAAATAAAATTTCCTGGCGCCACAAAACTTTAACCCCGCTTCCATTTTTCCCGAACATCTGAACTCAAAACATCAAACATTAAAAACACGTGCGACGTTAAAAATTGAAGCTGAATTGATTAAATGTGAACCTAATTAAGAAAAAAACAAAACTTTAAATACATCATACATCATAGAAGCAGCTCGAGGATCATTCAAACCAACCAAGTTCTGTTATCATTGGGATGTCGTTGCCAGAGGTGACGCCCCTCTTCACGGCTTTGACTTCGTTCGGAATCAAACCGACGTCGCTCGGCAGGAAACCTTTTGACGAGCACGATAATGATGATGATCGCAAATAAATATTCCATCCCAAATAATATACGGCTAATTATTAACAATAATTATTAAATAATCAACCTTACCTTAAATAATAATCATTCAATTAGTTGATAATAATCAGTTAATTAATTAATAATATTTGAAAATCAATTTTGGGCACCGACCCGAGGTAGTCGTGGAAGTGATCTGCTGTTGCGGCTGCTGAGACGACAGCAGTCCGACGGTGTCGTCGAAGGTCATGGCCTTGATGTTGAGCGAGCACAAGATGGCCTCCTTGTCGACCAGGTTGCTGTCGTCCCCCGTTGAGTTCCTGGCCGACAGGATGATGCACATGTCGCACATGTTTATGTGCACGGCCCTCAAGTTCGCTCTGTTCAGAGGAGAACCCTTGAATAAAATTAAGAGAAGTCAAATTACTCCATCCATCCAAATACACCAACGAATGACACCAACGCCAAGGATGGAAATTTTTGGAAAGTTGCAGATGTTCTTCCACTCCTTCTTCATGTATTCCTTATCCCCGACCAGGACGACGTGCTTCAGTTCGTCTTCCTCGAAGTTGCTCGCCCTGAGGGGCATGATGAGGTTCCTCAGGCCGATTATGGCCGAGTGGGCGTCCGCGAAGAGGCACACCACGACGTGATTGCTCATCACCGTCATGGCGGCCTGCTCTCTCGTCTGCAAGCATTCGAAGTGGCTCGTTACTGTCCGGCACTCTACGTCGCTCGCTTCGTCGGGCCGTCACTCACGATGACGCAGGCGGACATGTTCTGTGCCGGACACCAGTGGAACATTCCGGTGGAGTCGAACCGCCGGGGGTCCTGGCCGACGGTGTCGCCTAGGTCGAGGCTGAAGTTGTTGACGACGGGGTTACCACCGAGCCCCGACAACATGGACTGGTCGATAGTGTTTGCGTGGCCCCTAATTTGATGATACCTAGACGAGCAAGATGAAAACATGTCTAAGCATAAGCGATTCTTATTATAAATATATTGATATCATAAATGGCATAGAATATAAATAATAATAATAATAATGCGGCCCTAATGAGAGTCAGCGTTGCCTTGAAATTGGCAACTCGTGCCAGCCATGCAGAGGGTCGCCGCGCCTCGATCCGTGACGATGCTGAGTGAAAAAAAATGTGCCCGAAGGGGTCCATTTACAGGTAATAAAATCATTTATTGGGCAGTTGCCAAACAATTGCATTGGTGATGGAGATAGCACGATACCCACTTCCTGTTGTAAACCTCCTCTGATTGCGGCTGCTTCATGCTCAAGCTGTTTGGATGAGAATCACAATCAGTTCCGAACGTAATAGCAATTAGTATATCGTCTCAATATTATTGATTATTATTATCATCATTATAACTACTTCTATTATTATTATTGATTCATGATTTTTATTGGAATTGTAAATTTGTATTATTATTTAAGAAATAGTTTGATACATTTTGTTATTATTGTTGTTCTTATTCTTATTATTATTGTTCTTGTTGTTATAGTTGCTCTAATCAAATGTGATCCAAAATCAAAACCTCGACGGGGACTTTCCCATCCTGGTACCTGCCACCTTCCTGCCATGGCCGGGCTTCTTCTCTCTCCTGTCGCTATCAAGTCTTTGAAACGGGAAATGAGCTGTTCAGAAAAATCACTGGGAATGAAAATAAGCCTTCTCGTTGCCAGAGGGGATCGTGCCAGAATAAAAGATGAGGCAAAAAATTATTAACAGATCATTTACTTAATCTGATTTCATAAATTCTCTTAAATAACAGAAAACTCCCAACTGATTTGTAAGGATTAATTATGCATTTAATTTATTTTTTAAATTATTAATTTAATTAATCTGATTTCATAAATTCTCTTAAATAACAGAAAAGTCCCAACTGATTCATAAGAATTAATTATGGTATTATTTGCATCCTGACGACCAGCCAAGCTTTCCACTCGTTACCTAACGAATTGCAAATCACGACGGGCACTTCCCATACATTCAGATAGGAGATAACTGCGAGCGAGCATAAAATGTTTGGCTTTCGTACGACCTCGGAACTCACCGTAATCTGTCACAATATGCTTGTCAGAAGCCCTCGTGATGAACGAGGCTTTCTTGTTGGTCACTATAGAAACGAACAACGAAGGAAATTGATGGTCGAATGAATTATGCTCCTACTGTAAACAGGATTTGAATGCTGATCAGGAACAAATTAAATCACGGAAGTAAGTCCAGATGACTATTGGACTCTTGATCTGTCTTGTTTGGATCGCTTTTCTTTCATTCTTTTAGGCAAATGAGAGTAAAAGAATAAATAAATAAAAATAAATCACTGACCTAAAGATAGCTGCTTGCATTTGCACTTCTTCACAAGTTTTATGTCTACTGGATCAGTGTGGCAAAACTTGCAGTAATAAACGGCTCTGAAAAACAAATGTATGGTATTTTGAAAGCCATGGCTTTGGAGCTACTGAGATGGACACTACTCGAGATAGATATATGATTCTAAAATGCTGTGCAAACATTGTAAAGAGAGAAGTGAGAGATATTAAACCAAACTGAGCCAAAAATGAATCAAAATCAAACGGATACAGAGGCACTCACCTCTTCACATCATCTGCTGACTCGGCAAAGAAAAAACCTTGAGTCGTAGAATCAATTTTAACATTTGGACCGGGATTTATCCTGATATTGCTCCCCTTGCCGTCGTCACTTTTCGATTCGACAGCTATTAGCATAAGTTTCAGCTTTAAGAAACAGACCCTGTAAAAATTGCATCCTTGAAAAGGATGATGTCAATCTGATTGGAGGAGGAAAAAACTCCTGGTGAAAATATTTTCAGATGATAAACTCTTAATCTGTCTTGAATACCAGAACACAGGTATTTAATGCTTTAAAAAATCGTAATTATATCACACCAAGGTATTTCGTACTAGGATGTAAGTAGGGCATCCAATTAAGCGATTGCTTGGTGAGTTATAGTGTATTCGAGATCCAGGCGATTAGGATCAATAGATCGACATAATCAGCTTATTTAATCATTTAAGACGTTGTGTTTGCTTTAGTTAAACTTTTTTAATTGCATTCTAAAAAATCCTCACTCGGATGCTTCCGGAAACGTCATGCCGAGAAATGCCGGCGACAGATAATCTGTGTACATTTCCATGCCAGTTCCTCGCATGTAGTCATTTTGCCACTGCGGCATGTTTGGCGACTGCACAAATGAATATTTTTTTCGTCTAGTTAATAATAATAATAAAGTCTCGCACGTGCCATATTGGGAAATTGTATTTGTATTTTAAATGCCCGCGCAGGATCAGTCCCAGACGACTCTGAATCGGGAAAATTAATGGCCCGATTAAAGAGCGCCATTCAACCTCTCCTTTAATTAAAATAAAATTTATTAGAATTCAGTATTTACATAAGCTTAGCCAGACTTTATTTATTTATTTATAAAAATAAACTTTATTTACCAGTTTGTATGATCGCATGGTGAATAAGTTCGCGAGCAGGGTTGAGAAACCACAAGCAAGACAACTCTGGGCGATGAAGCCAAGTTTAAGTTCGGCCAAGCAGACTGCATCGTCACCTCTTTTCCAATCCCAGCTTGGAATGTTTAGTAAGTATGACTGAAATTAAAATTTTACTAATCAATCAATTTTGTGCGAGATTAATAAATAAATTAATGAACAATTATTAGAAATAAATGGCTACATGGCGAAGAGGAATTTAGTACAATGGTAATAAAAACGGAACTCGTGCAACGAACACTTACACGAAGAGTCATAACTTACATACACAACAAGCAACGCATTTTATTCCGCTGGAAGAACGTGACGCCATTAATGACCGCTCGCAAATATGCCGAAGAAACAAGAAAAAAAAACTTCCTGAACAAAGTAGAATGTCTTCCAAATATTGCACCCCAGTAAAAATTGCACGTTATTTAAAATGCGCACTAGGGATTAATAACGAATTATTTACAACTCCCAGCGGACTGGCGACTGGGTTCGTTTGAAAACGAACGCAAACCTTGTTGTGATACTGCAGCAATTGTATGATGACTTTGATGTCGTCGTGGTAATTCTTTATCGAAATTACTCGCAGGATATTGGCAGCGTCTTCGGCATCTGGATCCTCACAGTATTTATTGGCAAGAATTAAGCAGGCGTCTGCTTCTTTTACCTCGAGGATTAAAAGTGAATTTCGATTCGAAATGTTGGAATTTCGACGGAATATTAGAAGTGATGTTGTAATCTTTGAAGCGGAATTAGAAATTCAAAACACTTTTTTTTATGTATTTCACGAAAATTTCTATTCTCACATGCTCACAGCAGGTCAGATTAAAAAAAAAGGATTAAAACTAATTTGGTATTATTGCTTTAATTTGTAGTAACAAAAAAGAAATAATGTAAAATTAGTTAGACAATCTCGGCTTACGTTAACTCTGTGTAAATCGTTGGCATCCATGACGGTCCCTTGAAAGAACTTTACCTGAGTAAAATGTCGTTTGAACAAGCTCTCTAGCTCCAAATCCGGCTCTTTCCTGGAATCGTTTTCATCAAACCGTTAAATTAATTTAAACCGTATTTTAAAAAAGCTGATTTAAATTGATGAAACACAAAATTAGTTTTTAAAAAAATCATTGCAAAACATCTATTTCGGTAGATTTTTCCACGAAAGCACGTCAGCTTGTAATTGACAGCAGACGACTCGAGCCACAAACGTTACATGACAACATGCCGAGGCTGTTATTAATCGAGTCCAACGTTTATGGCACGTGTTTCTGTGACGATATAAAGCCTTTTTTTTAATCCAGAAAGAATAAAAACAAACCAAAACAAGCGGTAACATCATGACAGAGTGGCCGTATCATAAAATACAAAATGGCCGACGGAAATTCGATGCCTACCTGTTCATAATGACCAGTTCGACATCTACATCTTCCCTGTCTTTGTGCAGAAAGTCGGACATGAAATTCGAGACAGATTCGTAGGTGATGTGACCGCACAGAACAATGTGCCTTGGATTGAGGAAACGAAAAATATGGCGGACATTGAAAACGTTAAATAGGAAATTTAATTCAAATTATTTCATTTTAAATATTTCCACTAATGAAATTATCGATTCATATGATAATATTGATAATAATGATGATAATAAAACGTAAAGTAAACAAAGATAAACCCATGGTACGGTTGTCGATGTCTTCGATAAGATAAATATTAATGAAACTAATTAATAATTCATGACTCTGGCGAGAAGCAGGAACCATCAACGCTTGCATAATCATCATAATACAGGCATAAAATATCGAGACATTTTTGGAGATTAACCTGATTTATCTCAGCTTTGATGTCGTCCATGAAAGGAAATAGGGATGTACTAGATTAGTCTCGTGTTAGGCGCTATATAATTCATTAGAGTTACACTTAACTGGAGCAGAGGCACACAGATGTTTACGACTGCAATATGGCTTTTGAACTGGGTCATAAGGTAACATCATTACATTAACTGAGATCATTGCGTGTCATCATCATCATCATCGTCATTATCATCATTATCATGAACAACATCACCGTCGTCGTCATCTTCTTCATTTCGATTTGCCAAGAAACGGCACTAGGAAACATACCGGGGACACTCACTTAATACTTGTCCCCACTAATTGGCTTGTTTAACTGGATAAGAGTGTCCACGAGCATGGATGGTGGATGGTGATAATGATGATGATTATGATGATGATGATGACAACGACGACGATGGTGGTGATAATGATGATATACACCACATGGCAACGACTCGAAAAGCTCACACGAGCTTCTAAGAAACACACACCCTCGTGTTCTTTCCATTAGAATTGGAATTGACTATTGATTGCTGGTGCAGCTGGATGGACGGATGGATGAATGGATGGACGGTCGGACAGACGGACGAGAGGGATGAATGGTGGATGGATTGAAGGATGGATGGATGGAAGGACATATGGATAGATAAGAGGATCCATGAAATGAATGGAAGAGAGAAGAGAATGAATGATGAATGCAACATTGATTGCTGCCATCACTTCATCATTAATGAACGAACGAACATGTGTGAGAGCCGGTAAACGGATCATCAAATTTGTGGATGAATGAATGGATGGATGGATGGATGGATGGATGGATGAATGGATGGATGGACGGACGGACGGACGAACGAATGAATGAATGAGTGGGTGGTTGGGTGGACCGATGATGACGATGACCATGTTGACGCCGGCGTCTCGATTACTATCAGACGTATTTCAAATTTCATAAAAGATTTCTGTGAATTGACGGATGGAGATGTCGAATTGAATTGGCAATCAAATCAAGTCATCATTTTGAAAGATGAAGAAACACTTAGGACGAGCAGACAGCCATTCAGAGATACAGAGAGAGACAGAAAGGGACATGGAAACACAAGGACAGAAAGAGTGAGAGAAGGAGTCATTCCAAGGGATGTGGGAGAAAAGCACAAAGAGCTCAAAATGTACGGACCCCTGGGGAGAGTTATTAACAAGGCAACTCTCCACTGGGCTTAATAGTATTATGCCATGCTTCAGTGGCTGCTGGTCATCATCATCATCATCATCGTCGTCGTCGTCGTCCTCATCATGTAACAAAAGGCCACAAAACATCTTTTTTCCAGCTTAATCTTCTGCAGACATTCGACGATCATTAACAATGTCCTCTGCCCAACATTCGACAAGAGTACGATGAGTGAGTGAGTGAGTGAGTGAGTGAGTGAGTGAGTGAGTGAGTGAGTGAGTGAGTGAGTGAGTGAGTGAGTGAGTGAGTGAGTGAGTGAGTGAGTGAGTGAGTGAGTGAGTGAGTGAGTGAGTGAGTGAGTGAGTGAGTGAGTGAGTGAGTGAGTGAGTGAGTGAGTGAGTGAGTGAGTGAGTGAGTGAGTGAGTGAGTGAGTGAGTGATTGAACCATTAAACGGTTGAGTGAGTGGATGAGTTGGAATCTTGTTATAAACACCGGTATTGATTTCCAGTAAAAAACAAAGCAAAATCCGTCGATATCCTAGCTGATCAGGCATCTTTCAAAAATAAAAAATTTCCAGCCAATCACCTTAGGACCCGTACCAGCGGCATGCAATGTCAAAAAATATTATTATTATTATTATTATTATTACTATTAATATTATAAAAATATAATAGCAAATATTTGTAATAAAATTATGATCTGCGTTGAAGCGGTTTTTAGATCAATGAAAATAATTCATAATTTCAGCCATTACACCATGACGTGCATCTCCATCATTATCATCATCGCCATCATCGTCGTCGTCTTCTTCATCGTCGTTCGCCAAATAATGACACGCGGCATTTCGTTTTAAGATCTTCGGTTTGACGAGCCAAAATGGCGGAACTCATTGGAATTCCTTATCGACGTCAGATGTTTATATTTCTATTAGTCTTCCGTGCTCAGCCGTCAGCATCATCACCATCATCATCATCGTTGACACAGTTATCATCGTCGTCGTCATCATCATCGTAAACCATGACAGTTGTTAATAGGCCTAACAGAAAATAACAACAGCTGCGATGACATAACTGACGACAATTATCGTCATCCAGACTTAACATCAACCTGTCATCATTATGATCGTCATCATCGTCGTCGTCGTCGTCGTCGTCGTCACTATCATCATAACCGACCTCTTTCCTCTCTCCTTCTTGAACGATCCTCCGTACTTACTCCTGCTCCCGAGAATGTCCGTTATTTCCGGTATGAAACTGGCGAACATTGCCTGTTGATGAAAATGAGGTGATGATAACGACGACGACGACAATGATGATGATGATGACGACGACGACAATGATGATGATGACGGCGATGATGATTGCTTAACGTCCAATTGGTCAACTCATTCCAACCAATGCTCCGAGGATGAAGAAGACCATGAAGAGGCGACCCAAGGTCGTCTGGCAGCTGAGGTCACCGTAGCCAACCGTTGACATGGTAACCAGGGTGAAGTAAACGCAGTCCCAATAGGTCAGGTTCTGGGAGTTCTCGAAATTGTGGAACGGATCGCCGGAGTTCTCAACCTGCCAGGTGATGATGATGATGATGATGATGACTACCGATCATTCGGTAAACAATCCATCCATCCATCCATTCATTCATTCATCCCTCCCTCCCTTCCTTCCTCCATCCATCCATCCATCCGTCCGTCCACCAACCAGATGAACGAATCCTGCACCCGTGAACCAAACGCTGATCAGCGTGGAGACCAGTTGGCAGAGTCTGATGCTGTTGGACGTCTTGAGGATGTTCAAGTACTGAAGGACGTCAGGGATCGTCATCAGGCGCAGGGCTCTGGTGAATCTCAGGCCTGCGGCGTTGCATTCGATTCGAGATTAGACGGCCTAAGTCCGGCCAGAGTCTGGCCTAAGGACGGTCAATGTCTGGCCTAAGTCTGGCCGGAGTATCCGCCGCGTTGCCATGGCGACCACCAAGTCAAGGCATAGGCGGTTGCTATAGTAACCCCGGATGACGGCGGCGTGTTGAGAATCATGCTCGAATGAATCGTAGGGGAAGATGGAATGAGTAAGAATTAATGAATGAATAAATAAATAAATAAATAAATTAATTAATTATTTAGTAAGTCAAGGCGTCAATGAGCAAGTGGCTGGATGGACGGATGGGAGAATGAATGAATACGGTTCAGAGTCCCATTACTGGATTATGAGACTGTGGCGTACTTGATTACTTTCGCGTGAGAACAAAACGCACCCACCTAGCCAGTTCCGGTTGAGGTAAATGGCCACGAACGATGGTGGAATGGTGAAATAGTCGACCAATGAGTACAACTCCACCAGAAAGGAGAGCTTCTCTGAGGCCGCAACGAACTTAAAAAAGAAAACGTGGAGTCGTAAATTAATTAATTAATTTTTTTTTTTTTTGGAAGCAAGTTACATTGCATCCATCGTCCATGAAGATTTCATTTGCTGTCGTTTCTGCTGCGCGTTTGAGAGTAGCTGCTTGTAGTCAGTCGGCGCCGCCGGTTAGTTGATGAGTTAGCGTCAGTGGGCGCGTGTCAGCCATGCTTCTAAGTTTTATTTATTTATTTATTTATGTCTTTCTGAAAAAAGACAAGTTTGTTTCTCTTCGGCAATGACTTAATAACGTCTAGTAGCATCGATTAACGCCGTCTCTGCAAGTACCACAGGTACCGCAAGTACCACAAGTACCTCAAGCATCGTGACAAGTACCACACGAATTTTTCTGTTTGCTCACCCTGATGAAGAAATAAACCATGAAGAAAATGTTGAACGCCAGGTCCACTTGCTGGGTCGTGCTGTGGGCCCACTTCTCACAAGACTCCACCTCCTCTCTATTAATATTAATGACATGCTAATTAGACCCCTGTCCCGAGCCTAACCTTAACAAAAAAAAAACAAAAACAAAAACCGGGCGCCATAACTTATGATAATGAGGTGATTCACGACTAATGCCTTTCCCTGGTCTGTGATTGGCGGGCGCGTTCAATTTTTGCCCTTTCTTGTTGGCTTTTTCGCCTTGTCAGCGTGCCACGTGACTGACAGACAAATGCGTTCGAATGACGTCGACGTCCGTCATCGTCGTCGTTGTCCTATCCGTCACGGAAAGGGTGCGTTTTGTTTTCATTCGCGTTGACCTCGTAGCCATGACGACGGCTTAAAATTCAAAACAACAAACGAAGAAGAAACTACGACATCAACATTGGCAACAACAGCATGGAGATCTCGAGGAGAGATGATGAAAATCCAGGAGAGGGTCGTGGAATGTCGTGGAGCCAAAACATTAAACTGGAGACTCTTAACGCCCGCCTAGCGTGTCTCAAAGCGCCTGATGAAAATCTTATTTCGTTGGTGGCCGATAATAAACGACTCGAACACGTGGGTCTTTAAAACTCTCATTGTTCAGAGAACAAAGAATGCTTTAAATTAAAAAAACTGAAAAAAAAACTGAAAATTGTTATTTATTTGAGATTTTATTCATTCATTTATTTAGATTTTAATGCTCATTAATCGAATATACAAGCTTTATTTAGGGCGGTATATCATTTATTTATTGTATTTCTCATGTTTATATTAATTTAACATACTAAATACACGAGTTTATTTAGGGAATATATCATCTATTTATTGCATTTCTCATGTTTACATTAATTTAATATATTAAATATAAGAATTTATTCAGGGAATATATCATCTGTTTATTGCATCTCATGTTTATTAATCAAACATTGTAAACATTCACTGCCCAATAAATTGTTGGAGATTCAAAACAAAACAATTTGAAAACTTGGAATATCATAAATAACAGAGTTTTTATAATTTTTAAATTTTATGAGAGCAAGTAATTGAGTCTTGCAAGACGTTGAGCATAATTTAAGCATAATTAGCCATAATTTATGTATAATTTAGTATAATTTAAGCGTAATTAGCCATAATATATGTATACTTTAGTATAATTTAGCATAAATTAAGCATAATTAGGCATAATTAAGTATCAGTCACGTGATTGACGTCGTCAGCAGAATGTTTTCCGTTGAAATTTCAGTCGCAAAAACAGGTCGATAAATTCGTGAAAGCATTTTTAAACGATGAAATGTGTTGCCACCGACGTTTTGTGAAATATAATATAATATAATATAATATAATATAATATAATATAATATAATATAATATAATATAATATAATATAATATAATATAATATAATATAATATAATATAATATAATATAATATAATATAATATAATATAATATAATATAATATAATATAATATAATATAATATAATATAATATAATATAATATAATATAATATAATATAATATAATATAATATAATATAATATAATTACGAAACCAATAGCAGTAATTGATGAACTATTGTTATTATTGTTTATTATTAATATAATTTTTATTTATTTATTATTACAAATATTAATATTATAATTAATTAGAATAATATTATTATTAATTATTTTTATTTACCATTAATATTTGTTTGGTTCAGTTGTGGAAGTAATTCAAATATTGCAAGCAAACGCTTTCAATCGCTGTCTGGATCTTGAAAAGATGATTGAACAGTTGATGAGTTGATTAACATTTGATTGAACGTCGATTGAAGACCGATTGGGCGTCGATTGAATACGTGCCTCAACTGCCTATTCAAAGAACTCTATCCAGGCACCCAATGATCCAGTGTTACACATCAGTTGGCCATCTTTGTAACTATTACTACTGCTCCAATGCAGCCAGCTTCACGTGCAAATCTTGGGATTCATCTTAGCCAAAGTCTGCCCACATTCGCCTATTCTGTACTATCACGTTTTGGGGTGGTCTTGCATTTTATTGATCTTAATTTTCTCGCAGACTCGAGCCTCCGAAGACGGATACACGTTGAGGGACGTGAGTGGTTGAGAACCGTCTGCTGTTTTTCGCGCCTTCCTCGTTCCATCGTTCGTTCGATGATGGTCTTTTTCCTCTCGAATTTTTCTCCAATTTAATTCAATTCTGTTTTTTTTTAAATCTTTTTTTTAATCTTTTAACTTTATTTGTTCTTTTTTGTTGCTCAGTCTGCGAGCAGAACCAATGTTAGATTCTTTGCTGGACATTCAACGATTCTTTGGTTCCTTTGTTTACACGTTTATGCTCGAAAAATGTTTCGAGTTGTCGTCAAATATAATTTCAGGAGCGCAGAAATAGGACGAATGTCAAGAAAATCAAATTTGGGACCTCATTTTTGGGCAAACTCGAAGAATATGCCTAGCAAATAAGGCCGCTACATTAATCAAATTAATTATTCAACTTTCGACTCATAAATATTCATGAACTCCCTCATAGGTCTGTCGAGGGCTGAGTTATTCGAAGCTGAGTTGGGTTTTATGGTTTTGTTTCGCTTTCCGAATGGAAGGATTGATTGGATTAGGGATGAATTAATGCCTGAATTAGGAGAGGAATTGGTGAATTAACGAATCAATGAATGAGTTAATGATTGAATAGATGATTGATTAATTGATTGATTGATTGATTGATTGATTGATTGATTGATTGATTGATTGATTGATTGATTGATTGATTGATTGATTGATTAATTGATTGATTGATTGATTGATTGATTGATTGATTGATTGATTGATTGATTGATTGATTGATTGATTGATTGATTGATTGATTGATTGATTGACTTATCAATATATTTAATGAATTAAATCATTGTTTATTTATTAATTTTATTTTACTTTCCTCGTGGAATGACTGAACAAATTGGAAAACAATGAATAAGTGCTCCTAGTTCGATAATTTAAGATTTAAGATGAACTGAATCACAAAATATTAATTATAACAAATCGTGAATGAGTAAAGTGAGTGGAGGGGCGAATGAATGAGTGAGTGAGTGAGTGAGTGAGTGAGTGAATGGAAGAAAGAATGAATGAACGCACTCACGTGGTATCGACGAAGTAGATGATGAGGGATGCTATACTCAGCAAGAAGACCAACACGACCTGCAAATTAAATTTTTTTTTCACCATTTTTTTCTCCGAAATTAAATGCAAAATAGATTCAATTCATTCGAACGTCAATTTCCCCGCCGCCTATTGGCCGAGCAGCATCCGTCGATCAACCAACCAGAATCCTGCCTGTAGTCGTCTGGCCCGAAATGAGTTCACCGGCCCAGTCTTTAGCCTCAGTGACCCAGCCAATTTCCGCTTCCGTGTTCTCCAGTTGGTTCTTGGCTTCCTGCTTCTCGTCGCTCTCTGAAGGTGGCGCTTTGTGGCAGAGGAGCCAGGAAAAGATGCGCCAACTGAGCACCAGCAAGAGGCCGGTGAAGAAGGTGATGAGACTCGAGCAGAGAAAGGCGTACCAATGACGATCGCTAAGACATTCTTCTTCAGGACTCGGGGTCGGAGGGACGGGATTGGTTACGGTGCAGGGCTGAACCGCTACGTTCTGCATTACGATTGGCTATCAGAGGTCCACTCGAGTTGCCTTTGGCTCTTCGTCCTCGTCGATCGATTTTCTGATTGGTCGAACGCCTGGGTTCATCTTGAGATCGAAGATGATTGTGTTCTAGTTCGGCGTTGTTTATTTCCGGAAAACAGGATAATGCAAGTCGCCGACGTCGTTGTTGTCGTCGTCTCAGCTCTTCGTCGTCTTTGTCTTTGTCGTGTACTTTTTCTCTGAAATCCTAAACGTCCTTGACAGACGAGGAGAATCCGAGTGTCTTTGATGGGACCTGGAATGACAACTTCCGGTGATAAAAGTTTTTCATTCTCCTTTTAATTCGTCCGGAAGAAGTTTGGCATCGGTCACGTGACTTTGAAAACAAACAACTGCAGCCGTACCACGACGACGACGACTATGACGAGGAGGAGGTCGACAAAGGTTTCGAATCGAATGTTTGCTTGTTTGTTTCGTTGTTGCTGTTGTTGTCGTTGTTGTTGTCGTTGTTGTTATTGTTGTTGTTGTTGTTGTTGTTGTTGTTTTAAATTTTCGATTTTTTTTGCGGCTGAAGACAAAGCCGAGAAAACCAGAAAAGACAGAAAGAGACGGGAATCAATATTTTTAGCCTACGACGACTCTGGCTTTCGGTTATGACGATGATGACGACTATAGCGATGATGATGATGATGATGATGATGATGATGATGATGAAAATGATGATGATGATGATGATGATGATGATGATGATGATGATGATGATGATGATGATGATGAGGAGGAGGAGGAGGAGGAGGAGGAGGAGGAAGAGGAACAAGAAGAAGAAGAAG
>CM067530.1:2625000-2627500 GCA_034509925.1 Hirudinaria manillensis | reverse complement strand
GCCAACCGGAAGTCTAAGAGATCAATCGGAATTCCGCTTCGACGGCAGATGGCGCGTTTCACGATCGCGTGCTACGGACGTGGAAATGGAATTCACAATTCACGGGATAACGACGAATATGTAAAGTGGAAATCATCATCATCATCATCATCAACATCATCAACAACATCATCGTCGTCGTCGTCATCATCATCATCACTGCCGATGATTCGACGTAGATAAAATGTTTTTAATTATCTGAATAAAATGAAATTAAAATAAAATCGTGCGAACGATGGAAGTTCTTGAAATGAGTTCCAAGAAGAAACTTTATCTGAGCAACATTTGAGGGTTTAATTAAAAGAGGGATGCTAATTAACTTAATAATTAATTAAGGTATGGATGGATGGGTGGATGGATGGATGGATGGGTGGATGGATGGATGGATGGGTGGGTGGACGGACGGATGGATGGGTGGATGGATGGATGGATGGGTGGATGGATGGATGGATGGATGGATGGATGGATGGATGGATTAATTAATTAATTAATTCCACGTAATTCGTATTTACATTTGCACCTTCATTACACCGCGTTACGCGTCTTCATTTCCAAGAGTTTCAGACGATGGCCATGGTGATGATAGTGATGATGATGATGATGATGATGATGATGATGATGATGATGATGATGATGATGATGATGATGATGATGATGATGATGATGATGATGATGATGATGATGATGATGATGATGATGATGATGATGATGATGACGACGACGACGACGATGATGATGATGACGACGACGTCGATGATGGAATAGTTCCTGCGCAATTGATGATAGCCACTGAATGACGGAGAATGCAGCCAACAAGAATCATGATGATGATGATGATGATGATGATGATGATGAGCGATGAAGACGGCCACGAGAACCAGGGAGATGTTGTTTACGACTATCCCGAGGGCTTAAGCGGTTGAGTAGAAGAGGGATCAATAAATGAATGGGTGGGTAATTGAGTGAGTGAGTGAGTGAGTGAGTGAAGGAGTTGGTGGATGGGTGGGTGGATGGAGGGAGGGATAGAGGGATGAGTAACGGAGAAAGTATATCTGAACAAAAGGAGAGTTTCTAGAGTGACAGATGGGTGGATTGTGATAGGATGAGTACACAACAGGGAGGGAAGAAAAATTCCTTTTCTTCAAATCTTGGAAAGCAATCATCTTCGAACTCACCATCATCATCATTATTATTATTATTATTATTATTATTATTATCGACCTAATACTATTATCATAATGTTCACCACCTCCTCCTCCTCCTCTTCATCATCATCATCGTCGTCGTCATCATCGTCGTCGTCGTCATAATCATCATCATCATCATCATCACCATCTCCGTCAGTTTAATCGCTCATCGGAAGGCAAAACAAACAAACGGACAGCTGGCATCCATTCAACATCTTCCCGTTGTCATGACGACGACGATGACGACGACGTTGGTGACGATGACGACGACGTTGATGACGATGAAGTTCGATTAGTGATGACGACGACGACGACGTCTGCAGCTCTTTGTTTACCTCATCGGAACACTTGACATTCTTCTTGAAGCTCCTAAATTTCCAGGGAAAAAAAAAATTTTTTTTATCTCTTTTGTTTCACCATGCATTTCCGACATTCAGTTCCTACTCAGGAGACTGATTCCCGGTTAGACAGCGTACCTCCCCACTCCTCATCCCCTGGTGCGACCGCAGTCCCCTCGAGGGTTAACCCCAGGGTACCTCGCCTGCATTGGTAAATCTCCACTAGGTCCCGAGAGCTGAGCCACGGGGATTATGTGTAATCTCCTGCCGCTACGTGTAGCTGTCATCGATTCCTCCTCCTTCTCCTCTTCATCATCATCATCACGCTCGAATGTAATCGACATCGGATAGAAATTTATTGTCTCCGAACTCTGATCCGTTAATTAGTCCTCATTATCGTCGTCATCATCATCATCATCGTCGTCGTCTTCGTCATCGGAGGCAGTGGCTTGAAAACGTCTGGTATCGTTTCAATGTCGACTTGTCCTCGCTTGTGATTTGAAGTAGGATGTCTTTCAATGGATCTTCTTTTCTGTCAACATAACATATTTTTTTTTCTTCGATATTATTTCCGTGTCCTTTTGCTTGACTTTATAACAACAACGACGAAACAACGACGACGACAACAACAAAACAACAAAACACCAACATCGTCAGCGGTTTATAAGCGGCTTATCAAAGCCGTTATTGTTCATAATGTGCAGGAATTAACTTTAAATATATTTATTTATCGTTAAAATCGCAATTTAGATTTTAATCTGAATGTCATTTCATAAATTTCCAGATTCGATCGGAACCTACTGTTGTCAATAGCAACGGCGTCCATTAGCAACGGATAACCACCCACCACCCCAATTCACCTGGTTTCAAGACCCGGATTGAAGACTTTGCCACGTGTATCCCTACGCCCTTGTTTCCAAAGGCAACCATTAGTTA